>JAFEMH010000576.1:595000-712823 GCA_022495995.1 Adenophora triphylla var. japonica | reverse complement strand
AATCCAATCAAGCTATAGATGTGCCGCTGTAAATTCATTGAAGGATCGCGGATTGTCAAAGGTGTTGAAAGACCGCTTAAGTTATATTGTGACAATCGGGCCGCGGTATTGTACTCCAACAACAACAAGAGTTCATCTAAATCTAAGCATATAGATATTAAGTTTTTTGTTGTGAGAGAGAGAGTACAAAATGAACAAATCGAAATAGAACTTATTGGTACAAACTCCATGTTAGCGGATCCATTTACTAAGGCATTATCTCCTTTAGTATTTCACGAGCTGTAAGTGCTCCAATTTGAGCTTGTTAGAATTTTCGTTATAAAATTAACGAAAGTTATAACATTTCTAACAATTCCTAACTATCCTAACATTTCTAACAAAGGGAGGGTAGAATGGGCATTGCCAAATGAAGTTAAACCAAGAAAAGCATCTTAAAAAGCAAAACAAAAGAATAAAACCATAAATAGAAAGGCCGGAAACACAAAAACCGGGCCGTTAATTTGGTTTTTTTGAATTTTTATTCTTCCCGTCCTAAGGCCGGAGCCGTAATTAATGAACAAAGGCACGCCACCGACCTTGTCCGCGCGGATACCTTTGCATTTTCAGAGGGCTATAAATTGAGCCCTCCAAATACAAAAATAAGGAGGAAGAACACAATAGCAACGAAGTTCTGCGAAATATAGAGAGAAAACAAAGTGAGAATTCTCAAGAATTGTCACCTTTTTCTTTCCAATCTTTCCCAACTCATACTCATCCACTCACTCTCATATTAAAGCCCTAAACACTCATACACTCAAGCCAAACACTCAAGAACACAAGGAAGATTGGTAAACCCTCCTCTTCCTAACCCTAAATCTCATCCATGCATGCATCTTCAAACTACAAAATGTAGTTCTTTCATCTTCTTTCTCTAGATCTAAGAAGATCACCATGGAAGACCATCTTCCATGGATGATCTTCTACAAAGATCAACATTATTTTCAAAGCTTTTCTTTCTTACTTGCAAAAATGCACTTTCAAAACCCTAAAAACCATTTTCAAGCACTAAATCTTGATTTCAAAGGGTAAAATCCCCTCCCCAAGCAAATGAAATGCTTAGTCCTAATGTACCCCAAGGATGGTTTGGTATAGTTGATTCACCACTAAAATGTCTAGTGATCACTAACCAAAACCTAGGGAAATGGGGACAAGCATGGATGCAAAACCCCTTAAAATCATATTTTCTTTCTTGAGAAGTTGCTGTCCAGTAGCAATTTTCTCAGACCTCAGTCCATGGTCTTAATTTTTGGACACAGATGAACTTGGAATTTGGTGTTGACTACAAAACACTTTTTGTAGCCAACATCCAGAGCTTTCCAGACATATTTTTACCTTATTTTTTGGGTGAGTAAAACTCCTCTTTTCAATTTTTCTTTCAGAGGCTAGTTCATCAGCTTCTGGGAATCCAGATCTCATATCTGAGGTTTCCAGAAGGTTTTGACCCCTCAAATCTTCTCCAAAATGGAAATTTCTTTCACACAAAGTTTATTCAAGGAGTCTAGAGAAACTTTCATTCTCTGAGTTCATCCAGATTATGAAGTTTTAGGACCCTTGAATCCATTTCAAAATCAGGTGTCTGCTGCCATTTCCTTCTGGCAGAAGTGACTTCTCAACTTCAAAAGGTTTTTTGAGTACCAAATCTCAAACCAAAAATTCTCCAAAAAATCATGGGATCAGTTTAAAGTCTTAAAAGACATCCCAATTTTTACTTTTTCCAGTTTCAACTTATTTTGGCCAAAACACACACACACACACACACACAAATGATTTTCAGCTTGGAAGACTCGTTTTTACGAGGCGCGTCGGTGCACACTAACGTCCTTCCCGACGCGTAACATGACCTCCGAACCTAAATCTCTGATCTCGGGCTTTTTCAAAGTTTTGCCCTTCAAAATTAAAATGGCGTGGCGACTCCGTTTTTTCCGGTTTTATTTGGTTTTTCAAAGAAACGCAAAATCGAATTTTTCCCGCGAAAAAGGCAACACCATCGTTACAAAGGGCGACTCCGCCGGGGACTAAGCTTTTTAATAAAAAAATGGTATTCGGTATATTGGTGGAAACCACTAAATTTCCCGTGCTATCGCCTCCTAACACGAGTCGGGGATAAATTGTGGTCTAACAATCCCACGTACCGGTATCACCGTTTTCAAAAAAAGCTTTTGAGGGTCAAGCTTCCGTCCCGCTTCGAAAATCATTTTTGTGTGTGTGTTGATTTTTGCACGCTTTCATGTTGTTTTGGCCGCTCGGAGAAAGTCAAAATTTTGACTGCCGGAATAATGTCCCTAACCTGTCGGAATTTTCATGCTTACGTGCTTATGTGCTCATAAAAAATTCAAAAAAAAAAAAGATTTTCAAAAAAAAAAAAGAAAAATTCCAAAAAAAAATCATGCATCATATTTTTAAGACACATAAAAAAAAAATCTCTATTTTACTCGTAAAAGAATATAGATCGCTTGCACACTACGCGCACGTGACCGTACACCGCACACTACGCCCTTAACCCGGGAAATCCTTGTCGCGGTCCGTTTGGTCTTATTACGCCTCTCGGATGAGCACAGACTACCCAAACATCCCATGGAGCCTCGTGTCGACTATGCACTTGTCCGTGACACACTTTGTCCGAGACCCGTTGGTTTTTAGTCTCGTCTCGTGTCATGCCCCCGTCCGTGTATAGACCTTTCCTTTCAAGCCTTTGTCGGCATACCGACTCAATATCTCTCGGGTCCCTAATCGCCGCTAATCGCCGAAGTTCGCCGGTTTTCCGCCGCAGACTTTGACCAAGATATTGACCGGCGCCTTGACTTCGGCTCGACCGGCACAAATTATACACCGACTCCCAAAGATTGACACCGAGTCATCAAGGATTAACGGTTATTCCATGCCTAATTACGGCTTAACCGACGACAAGTCAAGATCAATCGTGACATTTATCACCCAAATCATGCCGACTTTTCGTCGAGCCCTGGACATGATCTTGACTTTCGACGTCGCCTTTGTCCGTAATTTACATCGAATGCTCGTTAAGACTCGATTACCCGCCGACTTTTAGGATCGTTTTTCTTCTGGTCGGTGGGACCCGCTTGCCCTATAGGACCCTCGCCCGGGCCGTCCACCCCGGGAGGTCGAAATACTGTGTGGAATACGAGGGGCTTATAGCACGTAGTGACGGGGCCCACCGATCCAGAATCGAGTAGTTTGCGAAAAGAAGAGCAATCTTTTCCAACCGATTAGGTTAATAAAACATGTTTTAAGTAAACGTGAACAAATAATCGCATGTCGCATGAGCCTAAAGCCCAAACACCTACCCTCCTTCCATTCCTGCACATCTCGAACCTTCATGTCCTTTCCCCGCAGCCTCCGCACAAAGCTTGGTTTCGGCACCGGGTCACCGTTTGATCGCTGGGAAGAGTCAAGCGCATCGTCGCCTTCGCCATTTGTTCCAACTCCGGGTTTCGTAATGTCTCGCATCGCCCGGTAATGATGGGGATAACGTCACTCCGCCTCCCGGACCCTCGACAGAGCAACAATGGGAATCGCTAGCGTAACGTATGAGGTTACGACAGAAGCACAACTAAATGTACTTTATGGAGGCTATTAAGAGTCACGGCCTCGGCCGCGCCTCAATCCCGATGGCACCTTCACCGTGGAAGAAGACGAGGATGCCAACCCCACTCTCGCCGCCCGATTACACCAGATGCCGCCACCCACCTCCTATGGTGCCACTACCGTAACCCATGCTCCTCGATTTTCGGGTCGCCCAGCCTCCCCAACCACGCACCACCGGATCCATGCAGCCTCGACGGCACAAATCGCTGGGGCAAAATCGCACGGAATGTCTTCTCATGGTTGGGGCTATCTCGGAATGCCACAGCCTAATCGGGATCCCTCCTCGCTCGGAACCGATCAATCCGGACCTTCACAAAGAATGTGCCTACGCTCGAATGCCGCCACAACTTGGTTCTCGGGCCACGCCAGAGCCCCTCCTCGTATCAGCACTAGTTCACCGCTCCTCACACAAATCCATTCCTCACTGCACTTCTATGGGTTACCAAGCCTCCATCCCGTGTCATCTCGAATCACCAGACCGCAGCATTCTGTGTTACACACCTTCACCACAAGCAGCCTATGCAATTCAACAATCCGGACAAAGAAGCCCCGCACTCAAGCCTACTTACGGGCCCCACTGAAATCCAAGTTATCCGGCCACATCGGGGCTGCCCCCACCTACTTTGCCGCTGAAAATCCACAAAGAAGCCGCAAGGTTCTACCCTTTGCTCGTGCTCCTACTCATGCTCCCTGTGGTAACTCACCCTGTGACGTTTTCACCTACGTCCCCTGACCGGCCGTTCCTCCACCCGCCCGCCTCCAGGTAGCTCCTCTCTAGCTCACCCACTAGCTTGAATGCCATGGTTCCGCCACAAGACCCTCATCCGGCCTCGGTTCATGGAACAACACAAGGAAATGAAAGCGCAGATCGCCGAACCGATCGCCAAGAAGTCCCGCCTTCCGCCTACTGCACTGACTCCATTGTTCCCTCGCCCCCACAAATTCGTGATGCCAAATCTGGATCTCTTTGATGGGACCGCATGTCCCAAAACCCATTTGGGACACATATACCTTGGCGATGAAAGCCAAAGGATGTACCAATCGCCACTGGCCGACTATTTCGCCTATCCTTGAAGTCCAAAGGCCTTAAAGTGGTTCTTCCGTTTGAAACCCGGCCGTGGCCACATGGGACCAAATTACCAATGCCTTCACGTAAAAAATATAAGGCCAACTTGGAATGGGAAACAAATAGGGTTGACCTACAAACAACAATATAAATGGCCCCGATGAGAATGTTGGGGACTTTTACAAGCGGTGGAATCTCGAAACTCTGAAATGGCCATCCCTCCTTCCGAAGAGGAACAATCGGACATCTTCCAGCCATGCTTGAAACCACATTCGAGAGCCTCCTCGCCACTTCCCATACTCGTACTTACGGGCCACGGTTAACTCTCGCAGCCTAAGTTTGAAAAGGCCTACACCGCAACCGGCCGCCGCACTCCGCCTACGTATATCGGGCTCCTCCCGCAAACACCGCCTCGCCCCGCCAAAGGCAAAGAGACGATTAACTATGCGGGACAGAATGTAATAACACGACTCCTTTTGCTCCCAGAAACCGGCCGAGCCTGCATCCGCGGGTCATAAATCTCGAAAACTTTGGAATGCCCCCGAATGACATCTTTAGGGACTCGGTGAAAGAAGGCTTGCCGCGGCCTTTGGAGAATTTCCAACCCGTAAATCCGAATGCTCCCGTGGATACTACAAAGTATTGTGCCTTTCATCAAGCTCACTGACATCCGATCGACACCGCTTCACTCGAAAAAGGCAATCCAGGGGCTAATAGAGCAAGGAAAGTTGGAAGGCCCCGAAGGGCCCAACACGCCAAAAATCCGCCGCCACGGAACCATAATCGTGTGAATATGATTGAATGCGGAGAATCTTCACACGCCCAGAAGATGCCGATGAAGGTCCCCAAATACCCGTGGCCAACCTCGTCGAGGATCCCGACCCGGATTCCCTCGCCCTCGAGGATATCGAACGAATCAACCCATCTTGGTCTCATGTCGAGACTCCTTGCAAGAATACGAGGCCCGCTATTTTTCATGAAGGGAAGGCCGATACCGAAGAACCGGGGCCGTTCCGCCGTAACATGAAAGAACTATTTACACAAGATGGTTAGAACAATCGAGAAGAATCGAGCAAGAAAGCTTTCCGGCGAGCACTGCATCGGGCTTATCAAAGAAAGAGGCCGAAGAGCATCCGGAGCTAGTACACTTCGCAAATTGGCTTTGGGAGAGCCCGAATATGATCCCGAGAACAAATGAAGAATCGGAAGAGGAGGATTCCTTCTATATCCTACCCGGTGTCAAATACGTGCCACCCTCTCACTCTTCCCCGCAATTTCGGGAGGAGAAGCCGAATCGCAGCTACCATCACTTCCGGAATGGGAGCATATGACAACTTCGCGGCCGCACGCACCCTCTTCCCTAACAGATTTGACCGTCGCTGATATCCCCGTGGTATGGGAAGACGATGACGATGATGACGATGACGATGATGATGACGAGAGCGAAGAGTCAACTGAGGCCCCAGATCCGGAAACAATCTGGAACAATCATGCCCGAAATGAGCCCATGGGAGCCGTGCACAATGGCCGGTTATCGAAGTTTACAACGAAGAAACTTCGGAAGACGAATACGAGACCGAGGACATGAAGGCCATGAAGTTTCATGGATCTCGAGCACGTGGATGTCTTAGAATTCAACACCGCCTACCATGCTTTGGGGGAAAGGGTTTTCGGGTATCCCGTCTAAGCGAATAGTTGAAGATCTCGCTAGAAAGAGGGAGATCGACTCCCATCCTCTCCAATGAGAAAATCACTATTGTCGATCAAACCCGCCCGAAAGCAAAGTAACAATTCTTGTCAAGGTGACCCGAGAGGAAATCACTTTCCTAATGTATTTCGCCTCTCAGTAGAAGTCCCGGAAACCGGCATGATACCCGACGCTCCTCCCACACGTAATGCTATAATCATCTCCAACTCCGAATATTACGTAAAGGAACAAGAATGGCTACACTATACCGGGAAGAAATCGGCAAACCGCCAAGCCCCGACAATAGCGACTCTTGTTGCATGATAACAATGAGCAAGGCCGGCCACGAGAGTGAATCTGAGGACGCCCTAGCTCGTGGGCCATCCAAGGGGCAACAACACAACCCTGCACCCAAAAGCCGGTAACTTGGGAAGCGCTTATAAGGGCCGCCCAGAAGAGGCAGCATACCTCAAGCTCAACCCCGCACTGCCAGTGCTCCGCCGTAACCAATGGCCAATAGCCAAACAGGGCTCCCCGTTAACGTTGGCAAAGATTGAAGAAATCTACCAAGAGACGATCGATGAGGAAGTTAACTCGTTGACCCGATCCGGCAAATTTTCCAAGGAAATCCTAAGGCGTATAAGAAGGCCACTGCATCAAGCACCAAAAGAAGATCGCCGCCCTACGCTAAGACAAACAAACTCCGCACCCGAAAAGAGGATCCCGTGCTCACCTTGAAGCAAACACAGCCAACATTTCCTCTCGGGTCTCTACTCACTTCGTCTTATCCCCATAAGCCGAAGCCGGAAGAAAGCCCGGCTCGCACTCGTGCCTATCGATGCTACTCCCGATGATGTGGTACAACTGATTGGAAACATCCACTACGGGAACATAATCACTTTCACGCATCTCGACCTCCCTCAATTTGGGGCCGATCATAATGAGCCTCTCTTCATCACAACCACTGGATGAACGACGCCTCCTCGGGTCCTGGTTGATAATGGGTCCTAATGAACATTCTTCCAAAGAAAGATCATGAGCTTGCTTGATATCAAGACTACGTACTTGAAGCCTTCTTCTCTCACACAAAGCTTACGACTCAACATCCCGAGCAAATTCCCTGAGTTGCTACTTTAGACCTCTCGGTTTGGGATGTAAATTGATACCTCGTGGAATTCCGTGTTATCGACATCCCGATTACTTTCAATGCCCCGTCTGGGAAGACCTTGGCCGCACCAAGTCAAAGGGGTCGCCTCAAGCCTCCACCAAAGGTGTGAAATTGCCTCGAATGGGGATCCGACGACCATTTACGGGGATTTAGTCACTTTAGAGGGCACAGATACGGGCGGAATACCTATTCTCGAAATCAAACATGACGAGGAAGGTCACATGCTAACGGGCTTCACTGGCCGAGCCTCCCAAGGCCCAAGTGTGCAACATAGATCTCGACGGCCACGGGATAAAATCCCACCGGCCTTGAAAATGATGAGAAAATGAGCTATCTACCCGGCCTCTGGCCTGGGAAGCGCCAACAAGGAACTTTCAAACTCATCGAAGTGAAAGGACAAAATACTCGCCACGGCCCGGGATATGAGGCCTCCCCAAAGGACACCGCAAAGGGAAAGAGATTTGAAGCCGCCACAGAAAGGTCCCGCCGACAATCCCAAATCTCTCCCCTTCGCCCTAATTTGGCCGACTACTTTGTAAAGGGTCCCACACAACCAGAAACATCACAGAGCCCACTCCTACGGCAGGATGGCTAAAGCTACAGGATAGCCTCAACAAGTTCGTAGGAACCAAGGCTAACCCGGTCCGTAGAATGTTCCCGGACCTACCCAAGATACCCGGGGCTACCACTACCACGAAGAGTGAGTATACCTTCGTAGGCGTGCCCGACTCCGGTGGAACAGCTTCGAGAAGCTCACAACCACTATTCCTACCGCCCAGAAGATCCGAAACCCGAATTCGAACCGACAAGGCCAAAAGCTAAGGCCACGGAATTTCCTCGATGATTGGGATGGTCTCGGTTATGCAAAGAATTGTTCGAAGAAGAAGTCCAGGTGCGACTCCGATTGATCTCGGCCACCCAAGAGATGATAGCGGCAATTGAGAAAGGAAAACAAAAACAAAGACAGCTTCCCGAGTCACGAGGCCACCAATAGCGATGCCGCTAAAGAATTGGGAAACTCTCGTGCCCGTCCGCGACCAAGGAGGAAATGATCACCAAGCTTGGATTGGTCCCCCCGTCCCTTTCAGGTCAATCTAGGACAAGTCCTCCCGCCTCTCTCTCGTTAAGATCGAGTCTCTAGGGTCGTCCGACGGCCTTACGCCCGAAGACTACGAGTCCGTAGCAAGCACCGTATTCCCTTTCGTTTTCAATGAAATGACGAACCTTTCGAGTATCCCTTGATTGCCACTTTAACTAATGATGAATTAATTAATAAAAAATTTTTTTAATAATAATTCATTAGATAAAGAAGCGTACACATTAAACAAAAAAAAAATCAAACAACAAAAAAAAATCTTTAAGCAAAGTTGTCCGGGAAGAGGAAAATCGAGCCCAAGCCGCCGAAGAGATTTTGACGAGTGTGAATTTGGGAACCGCGAAGAGCCTAAAGAGACGCAGATTGGTCATTTCTTCGAAGGAAGTGGAAAGGATGCTCGCAAAGTCCTACAAAATCCTCAATTCAAAGAAAGTCGCCCTCTTCATCAAAGAAAACATCATGTGCCGATACGGCTGCCGCCGAAATCATTTCGTATAATGGATCCCACTTCAAGGGGAATGTGAAAATTGCCGGCGGAATTCCGAATAACCCGTCACAAGTCATCACCCTACTGTGCCCCAAAACCAACGGGAGCCGTGCCGAGGCAAAGAAACAAGACTCGGGAAAATATCATCCGGAAAATGGCCGTCCAAGGCGTAGAGATTGGCCCGAGAAGTTACACTTGGCACTCGGGCTGCGTAACATCGGGCCGAACGGCAATCGGGGAAACACCTTTTGCCCTCACATACGGAATGGAAGCCGTACTCCCAATCGAGCCGGAAATACCTCGCTCCGTATACCGCCGGAAAGCCAAATCAACGAGGTCGAATGGCTCCAGAGTCGCCATGACGAATTGGCCCTACTAGACGAACGCCGATCGAAGGCCATGGAACACATCCGAGCCTACCAAGGAAGAATGGCTAGAGCCTTCGACAAGAAAGTAAAGCATCGGGAGATCCGAGAAGGTGATCTCGTTCTAAAAGAAAAGCCCCCACCCGTATCAACCCTCTCGGCAAATGGGAGCCCGTATGGGTCGGGCCATATGTCGCCCGTAAGATCTTCTCCTGAGGAGCCATGCAACTTGGGTGACACTCGACGGAATCCCTTTCAGTACACCCAAAGGAATGGTGACAAGCCGCGCGTATACTACGCGTAAAAAAAAAAAAAACAAAAAAAAACACAAAAAAAAAAAAAAAAAACAAAAAAAAAAAGAGTGCTAAAAGAGTAATACCCAACTAGGTTAGAAACCCGAAAAGGGCGGCCTAGGTAAAAATGTGGTTGCACCAAAAAAAAACAAAAAAAAAAAAAAAAACAAAAAAAAAAAGAGTGCTAAAAGAGTAATACCCAACTAGGTTAGAAACCCGAAAAGGGCGGCCTAGGTAAAAACAGGTTGCACCAAAAAAAAAAACAAACAAAAAAAACAAAAAGAGTTCACCAGCTTGAACTACGAAGACCCGAGCTCCTCAAAATGAGGGGAACGTAGCAAATGGAAACGGTTCGGTCTAAAGCACAAATAAAAGCCATACTTTGGCATCAATACAATTGATCGACCATGAAAGCGTCTCAAAAAAAAACTCTAAAGCAATTCAAATATTCATTACAAGTTAAAAGCTCTTTGATGAGTCTAAGCCCGATTCATTCCTACAACCGGCAACCTCGCTAAAAGAAAACTAAGATACATAATCAAACTAATGTGTCTCATGCGGCAAGAAAGGGATACTTGGAAACCTCGTGAGTCACTCCAAGCCACTCGCATCGGTCTCTCCCTTCTTCTTCCCCTCCGAGTCTTTCTCTTCGAACCGGAAAATGTCGGTATTCCTCCTACCAAGCTCGTATAGGAACAGGGTCTATCAAACCGGCCTCCGTCGTGGCCTTAGTAGCCCTAGCGCCATCCCTCATCTCCCGTAGCCTAGCCGGTAACATAGGAGCCCTCCTCTCCCGTCTCTCGACGTAAGCCTCATAATCGGGCCACGCGTCTCCGCTCCCCGTCATGAGGATTGGCCCTCGCCTCGGCCCTCCTCCTCTCGAAACAGTCCGGTCCTCCGCACCTACAATGGCCTCACGCCGTCTCAAAATAGCCACCCGAGTCTCTCCTGCATGCCCTCGTACCAATCCAGTGTACCAAGTGGTCAGAACACCGGCCTCTGACGCCCGAGAATGACCCGAGGAGGAAAGGCATCGTACCTCCATACTGGAAAGAAATGGAAACACCGAGGGATCATCCATGGAAACAAGAGCCACCACCCCGGTAGCTATATCATCAAAACCCTCCAAAGGAACTCCGCTTCCAAGCCAAACTGCCTCAGACCGCAGCCGAATGTAGAAACCGGACCGAGAAAGCCCCTAAGCATAACCACACGGGACCCGTCCCCGAAGCACTCGCGAGTCTCCACCCGCCAATGAGGCACCGACCATCTCGATATCTTCGCCCGGCGACCCGCCATCCAACGCTCCCACGAGCCCCGATCATCAAAATCTACATCAACACCTCTCCCGGCAAAAGTCCAAGGCTCGATCATATCGAGGTTTCCCGAAGAACCCCCAAACGCTCCATCGCCCACATGTGGTCAAGAGAAACGGCCTGCCCCCATGCATATACCGTCTCCCGTAGCTAATCTGCCGAGAGCATGGAAGGTCTCCCCAAGATCAAAGGAATGACATCTCTCGCCCGAGCGGCAATGAACAACAACATCCAAAGAAAGATCGATGGCAAATCCCAAAGGAATAAACCATGAACAAAGTGCCGAACATGCAAAGTGCAAAGGCATCCCAATAGGCGTCATCCACCAAGCCTAAGCCCCTAAATCTGTCTGGGAAGACCGGAAATATCAAAATGGTCGGGACCGCGGATCATGCCTCGTGCTTCCTCCGGGAAAGATGAAGAAGGTTGCACAACTTGTCAACAAAAGAAGCTCCTCCGGACAAAGGAATTGCTATCTCCTCCACCTCCGACCTCCAAGCAAGGCCCGAAATTCTTCCACAATGGAACAATCTCGTTGAAGGAAAGGCAAAAGACATGCCTTCTAGTATCCCAAAACGAAGAAGAAGCCCTTAAGAGGTCATAATCCGGAACCAATTCTTTCGAGAGACCACAAGCATCGTACCTTGTACCGTTCTTCAAAGAAAGACCTTCTCTCATGCATAATTTCCCGGACCAATCTTGAACTTGTTGAAAAATGACATTTGGGACTCTTGGGACAATTTTGAGGGAGCTTTTCTAAGGCTTTCCATGGTTTTTTCTCTCTTCCTCCCGAAAATGGCCGTTTGGGCCGGAGGTTGAAGAAGATATTTGAATTTGAAATAAAGCAAGACCAGTCTCGAACCAAAATTAAAGGACAATGTCGATGTCCGTCCCCATCCGCGCGGATACGGGATTGCTTCCCAAAAAAATTTTGCAACAAATGTCAAGCCGCTACACCAAAAGAGGAATATTCCGTCCCGCTGCTCGAAACTTGTGCAAAAAACCTCCCCAAACCACCCATATACCAAACACCCTTGCAAAAAAACAAGGCTCATGCAACACCGCATTCATATTGCATTGCATTCATAAAATAAAATCCTAAATTATTACATTCCAAAAAAAAAAAAGAGAGTGTGCACAAAAAAAAAAAAACAAACAAACATAAATAAAATCCTAAATTATTACATCAAAAAAAAATGTGCATGATCTCGTACAAATCTAAATCTCAAAAAAAAATAAAAAATCAATCGGAGTCTCCAAAGACCCGATGTCTCCCCGCCTCTTGCGACTGCCCGCCTCGTCAGAGCCCCGAAAGTCTCGGCTCGAATCGTCCTCATCTCCGTAAAGAGGCTCGCCGGGACCAACCGGCACACTCGATAGGGTAAACCTGCATCCCCGAAGAAATCGTACCCGAAGGTGAAGGCGTCCGACTCCCGAACATACGGAGACGACCCACCATGCCGCCGCACGTGTCCCCGCCCGTGCGGATCCCCAAGAATGACGTGATCCGAAGGCAAAGGCCGCGCGGTGATCAATGAGAGGAGAAAGAGGGGTCTCGAAGAAGTCTCCGAGGGAATAGGAGAAGCCTCCCGTCTGACAGTGCCGGCCGTGGTCTCTCGCCCTAGCCTCGAGGTGCCCCGCAAGCAACCATCCTCCGTATGAATCTCTTAGCCCCGATCACTTGCTTCGTCGCTGTCTCGACGACCACCTCCGAAAACCGCACAAAAGCAAAAGCGTCAAAAAAAAAAAAAAGAAGTGATGCTAGAGATGATGAAACAAAAGAAAGAAAAGAAGGGGAAAAGGTGAAGCCATACCTTCATACCCTGACGAGGCCGGAAAGCTCGTGGAAGCCGCTCGGCCGAGGGATCTCGCACCTCAATCGGACCCCATCCCGGGATGTAGGAAAATCCGTCCGAGGGTACCGCGGATCCCAAGCCCCTCCCTCTCCAAAACCCGAGGCATCCTCGCCTCCTCAAGACGAACGTCGCATATGGCTCGATCGCCACGAAGTCCGAGAAGTGCCGGCTCGCTTCTAATCATCCCAGTCACGGACCGATCGCTCGGATGCATCATATCGGCGGGAGGCTCCACCGGTGTCCTCAAAGGCGAAGTTCACGCCATGCCGGCGCGTCACCCTCTCTCCTGTGATAGTAGGCGTCGCAAGTCGCCCTCAAAATCCTCCGCCGCACTGCCCGTATCTCGCCGCCTTCACCGCGCTACCTCAAAGCGATCCTGTGGGAAGAATATCATCCCCTCATCCGTCTCGGCCTCCGTCAAAGGAAGGCAATCCGCGTACCCGAGAGTCGTACGCCCCGGAGCTTATCTTCTCCCGGCATGCTTGGACCAAGATCGCATGGCCGGATACGCCCGACGTACGCCTCAGCCGCTCCACACCGTGACGTGGAAAACTCCAACGCCCATACCGCGAAAGGTAAAAATCCAATCAATCCAAAGGCAAATAAAAGTGCGTGCTCAAAGGAAAGAGGGAAAGCAAAAAGAGAGCTTATACCTCCAGAGCAAACTCGAAGCAAGACAGTGAGCTCACAGCCTCTTCCGCCGTATCTATCAAGAGCGAAGTACACCCACCCGGCCTCCCCCAGAAATATCTCCAACCGTCTCCATGTCCTCCAAGGACCTCAAGAAGGCAAAGACCGCCGTCCTCAAAGCATGCCCAAAGAGCGTGCTCGAGAAAGTAAACCACAGGAAGGACCTAGCAATCCGATTCGGCGCTAAACCTATCCTCCCCACCTCATAACTCGCGATGGTCTCCACGATCTTGCCGTAGACCACGGCATACTCCATCCCCATCCCCTTTTGGGAATAGGGGAAAATCCAAGAAGAGCTCGCAGATCGCATCGCCGTAGCCATCTCTCCACTCAATGCCGCTGGCCCATCAAAGGACACCCGTGATCGCAAAGCATAGTCGAAGGCGTAACGCCGCCTCGCCCGTAAGAAGTGGAATGTGTGGGTCGCATCCCACCAATGCCGCGCTAGAGCGAACATCAAGCTCTTGCACTTAGGGAACTTGACCGGGCCCCTCAAGCACTCGACGAACTCCCGTGAGCCCCGTCTCGACAACAATCCGTCCTGACTCGGCAAAGCTCCTCGGCCCGCATCCGAAGCCGATCCCACAAGTCAATCACGTACTCCACCGATCCTCGAGTCTTCATCTTGTTCACCAAGCTCCGTCACAAAACGGTGTCCGCCCTGTAAAAAAAAAAAAAGAAGAAGAGAGAAAATGTCAAAAAGATTGCATTTACATTAAAAAAAAAAAAATTTCGACAAAGATAACAAAGATACAATGAGCATAGCCCCATTTTTCTCGCATAAAAGAAAACAATTTTCAGCAAGTCCTAATGCATTCATCAAAAAAAAAAGATGCATTCCTACGGAAGTAAAAACTCCGTCCCATTTTCAAAAACAAAATGCATACATGCATATCATCCATCTTACATTCCTACGGGAGGAAAAATCCGTCCCACTTTTCAAAAAAAAAAAAAAAATCCTAAACATACATACATCTCATATTGGCAAAATGCCCATTCTTTCCAAACAAAATGCATGCATTGCATCATCATTCATCAATATCAAAATTCAATTTCAAAAAAAATCATCATCATCAAGAACATGCAATATTCAATTCCAAAAAAAAAATCACAATTCTTCGAATTTTCACATGTAATTTTCAAACTAAAAAAAAAAAATGTGGCAAAAATGCCAATTCTTTTTCCCAAGCAAAATGCACATTTTTGGGACACTCACAAATTCATTGCAACATTGCATATCATCAATATCAATATTCAATATTCAAAAAAAAAAATTCAAAAATCACCCAAAAATTTCAAGCAAGAAATCGACAAGAGGATCAAGAGGATTCGAAGTATACCGTTCGGAGATGCGGATCCGAAGCCCAATGTTGCCAAGCACGGGTAATGCTCCTCCTCAACCGATTGCGAAAGATTGTAATGCCTCCTCATCCGGACGAGCTCCACCGCCTCTCCGCTACCGGACCACGTCCTTGGCCTTGAAAAGCGCCTTCCCGTGTTCCATTGCTCGAAAAATCAAGAAAATCGGAGGAATTTTGAAGCTTCTAGGGCCAAAAATGGCTGTTCTCCTCGTTTCTCTCTCGCTCTCGACAATCTCAAAAAATTGGACTCGAGGAAGAAGAAGGGCGTCGGGCCCAATTAATACCCCTGACTTTCCATCCCTATCCGCGCGGATGAGATTGCAAGGGTCAAATGACCCTTTTGCCCCTTAAAATTTCGTGACTCGCAATTCCCCCAACTTGACAAAGTTAACCAAAGTTAACCAAAGTCACGCCCTTGTCAAGAAAATTCTCCCTAGCCAAACGTAAGACCGAGTGCCCCGAGAAAGATAACGAGATCCCGTATCTTTCATCAAAATTACCCCTAAGCCAAACGTAAGACCGAGTGCCCCGAGAAAGATAACGAGATCCCGTATCTTTCATCAAAATTACCCCTAGTCAAACGTAAGACCGAGTGCCCCGAGAAAGATAACGAGATCCCGTATCTTTCATCAAAATTACCCCTAGCCAAACGTAAGACCGAGTGCCCCGAGAAAGATAACGAGATCCCGTATCTTTCATCAAAATTACCCCCTGCTAAGCCAAACGTAAGACCGAGTGCCCCGAGAAAGATAACGAGATCCCGTATCTTTCATCAAAATTACCCCTATAGCCAAACGTAAGACCGAGTGCCCGAGAAAGATAACGAGATCCCGTATCTTTCATCAAAATTACCCCGGCAGTCAAACGTAAGACCGAGTGCCCCGAGAAAGATAACGAGATCCCGTATCTTTCATCAAAATTACCCCGGCAGTCAAACGTAAGACCGAGTGCCCCGAGAAAGATAACGAGATCCCGTATCTTTCATCAAAATTACCCCTAAGCCAAACGTAAGACCGAGTGCCCCGAGAAAGATAACGAGATCCCGTATCTTTCATCAAAATTATCCCCTAAGCCAAACGTAAGACCGAGTGCCCCGAGAAAGATAACGAGATCCCGTATCTTTCATCAAAATTACCCCTGCAGCCAAACGTAAGACCGAGTGCCCCGAGAAAGATAACGAGATCCCGTATCTTTCATCAAAATTACCCCTAAGCCAAACGTAAGACCGAGTGCCCCGAGAAAGATAACGAGATCCCGTATCTTTCATCAAAATTACCCCTAGCCAAACGTAAGACCGAGTGCCCGAGAAAGATAACGAGATCCCGTATCTTTCATCAAAATTACCTGCAGCCAAACGTAAGACCGAGTGCCCGAGAAAGATAACGAGATCCCGTATCTTTCATCAAAATTACCCCTAGCCAAACGTAAGACCGAGTGCCCGAGAAAGATAACGAGATCCCGTATCTTTCATCAAAATCATCCAACGGCAGCCAAACGTAAGACCGATTTCCCGCACGAATACGTCCGATTTTCCCCATAAAGGCTAACGAAATCCCCAGAAAGTTAACGGAATCCCAAAAGCCAACGAAATCTCGAGTAGTGCTCGAACTACGAAAGGGCTTCGATTCCCACTAGGGATACGTAGGTAGCCTATCATTAGGTCCAGCCTCGACCAAAACGGTCACCCTCTCCTTCGGCAGCAGACAAAGTCCACCGAAAGGCCATTTCAAATTAAGGTCCGAGGCGCCTAAAAGCCATCATCATCAAGGTCCGAGGCACCTAAAACGCCATCATCATCAAGGTCCGAGGCACCTAAAAAGCCATCATTCAAGGTTCGAGGCACCTAAAACGCCATCTCCAAGGTTCGAGGCACCTAAAACGCCATCATCAAGGTCCGAGGCACCTAAAGCGCCATCTCCAAGGTTTGAGGCACCTAAGACGCTATCACTAGAAAGCGATAAATCGCAATCATCCCCAAAGCAGAGACCGAAAATGGTCATTCCTATCCCCACAGGCGGATACCCGTCGACCGAAAATGGTCATTCCTATCCCTGCCAGAGCGGATAGCCATCGACCAAAAATGGTCATCTCTTATCCCCAAAGCAGAAGTTTCTTTCCAAGAACCGATCGTAGAACTCGCTCATCGTTCGAGGCACCTAAAACGCCATCATCTCAGTGGTCAAAGACCCGAACTACGATCGGCTTGATTCCCATTCGGGATACGTAGGTAGCCTATCGCTAGGTTCACCCACCCGATCACTCGATCATCCCGCCAAATATGGAGCCTTACTTTATCGACGACCCCGCTTCCTTCGAAAGCGCCGTCGCCGAGGGGCTACCGTAAGTGCTCCAATTTGAGCTTGTTAGAATTTTCGTTATAAAATTAACGAAAGTTATAACATTTCTAACAATTCCTAACTATCCTAACATTTCTAACAAAGGGAGGGTAGAATGGGCATTGCCAAATGAAGTTAAACCAAGAAAAGCATCTTAAAAAGCAAAACAAAAGAATAAAACCATAAATAGAAAGGCCGGAAACACAAAAACCGGCCGTTAATTTGGTTTTTTTGAATTTTTATTCTTCCCGTCTAAGGCCGGAGCCGTAATTAATGAACAAAGGCACGCCATCGACCTTGTCCGCGCGGATACCTTTGCATTTTCAGGAGGGCTATAACTTGAGCCCTCCAAATACAAAAATAAGAGAGGAAGAACACAATAGCAACGAAGTTCTCCGCGAAATATAGAGAGAAAACAAGTGAGAATTCTCAAGAATTGTCACCTTTTTCTTTCCAATCTTTTCCAACTCATACTCATCCACTCACTCTCATATTAAAGCCCTAAACACTCATACACTCAAGCCAAACACTCAAGAACACAAGGAAGATTGGTAAACCCTCCTCTTCCTAACCCTAAATCTCATCCATGCATGCATCTTCAAACTACAAAATGTAGTTCTTTCATCTTTTTCTCTAGATCTAAGAAGATCACCATGGAAGACCATCTTCCATGGATGATCTTCTACAAAGATCAACATTATTTTCAAAGCTTTTCTTGTTTACTTGCAAAAATGCACTTTCAAAACCCTAAAAACCATTTTCAAGCACTAAATCTTGATTTCAAAGGGTAAAATCCCCTCCCCAAGCAAATGAAATGCTTAGTCCTAATGTACCCCAAGGATGGTTTGGTATAGTTGATTCACCACTAAAATGTCTAGTGATCACTAACCAAAACCTAGGGAAATGGGGACAAGCATGGATGCAAAACCCCCTTAAAATCATATTTTCTTTCTTGAGAAGTTGCTGTCCAGTAGCAATTTTCCCAGACCTCAGTCCATGGTCTTAATTTTTGGACACAGATGAACTTGAATTTGGTGTTGACTACAAAACACTTTTTGTAGCCAACATCCAGAGCTTTCCAGACATATTTTTACCTTATTTTTTGGGTGAGTAAAACTCCTCTTTTCAATTTTTCTTTCAGAGGCTAGTTCATCAGCTTCTGGGAATCCAGATCTCATATCTGAGGTTTCCAGAAGGTTTTGACCCCTCAAATCTTCTCCAAAATGGAAATTTCTTTCACACAAAGTTTATTCAAGGAGTCTAGAGAAACTTTCATTCTCTGAGTTCATCCAGATTATGAAGTTTTAGGACCCTTGAATCCATTTCAAAATCAGGTGTCTGCTGCCATTTTCTTCTGGCAGAAGTGACTTCTCAACTTCAAAAGGTTTTTTGAGTACCAAATCTCAAACCAAAAATTCTCCAAAAAATCATGGGATCAGTTTAAAGTCTTAAAAAGACATCCCAATTTTTACTTTTTCCAGTTTCAACTTATTTTGGCCAAAACACACACACACACACACACACGCAAATGATTTTCAGCTTGGAAGACTCGTTTTTACGAGGCGCGTCGGGTGCACACTAACGTCCTTCCCGACGCGTAACATGACCTCCGAACCTAAATCTCTGATCTCGGGCTTTTTTCAAAGTTTTGCCCTTCAAAATTAAAATGGCGTGGCGACTCCGTTTTTTCCGGTTTTATTTGGTTTTTCAAAGAAACGCGAAAATCGAATTTTTCCCGCGAAAAAGGCAACACCATCGTTACAGGAGCATGTTGCTCATATGGGTGTAATGACGTTTGATAATGCTTAAATCAGTGGGAGTTTATGTTGTTTCTATTTCTTGTGTTATTTTAAATTGATCTCATTTGTTAAAAGTAGGACTAGTTGGAGAATATATATATGCATTCTTCATATATATTCGTTAATATTCCATGCTACATATCTATACTTAATCTATGTCATTTAGTTGGATATATATATGTGATTAATGTGGGTTTAGTTGCGAATCAATTACAACGATCGCCCTTTAGTCCTTATACTTATATGACTAATGGACGGGATTGTTTTCGAATGATAACAAAGTGCACATAAGGGTTGTCATTTGTGTTATAAATATGATTGAAGAAATTTATTAAGTGAAGGTATATGTTATAATAATCCAAGTGGGAGATTGTAAGAACATGGATTAATATAACATATAAATACTTAATAATATAATGATCAATATTATAATATATGGTATAAAGTATAGAACTCAACATAATATGTAGAATTCCATAATATAAGTATACCATTAAATGATGGGCATAATGGTAATATCTTATATATCAATAGGTGTAGTCCCTAAATGAAGTGCCCCTTGGATTCCTATATAAAGGCCTATCCATCAAGCCTATGAATCTACTAGTTACATTATTCTCATTCAGTCAAAACTCTTCCTAAGTAATTGAAGATTAAAGAGATTAAGGGCACTCATCATTTAGAAGATCTACTCCTCCCTAATTTGAAGTCTATCTTCTTACTTCATCCTCTTTACTCAAGAACAAGAACAAGACTAAGAACAAACATGGAATCACAAGGTACACGCTTCCGTCTTCTTCTTCTTCTCCTTCTCTTCTTAATCTAGTTATGAGTCGGTTCATGGGTAATGGATCATTTATGATCCAACAAAATGATGTTAGCATATCCATTTACAAATGACTCCTTTCAAATATACTAATTTTATGTTAAACATGTAGATAAATTTAGTAATTTTAGGAACCATGTAGTTCTCTTGCATTTTTTTCTGATATATTATTATCTAAACTTACTATTATCCATTTCTTTCATCTTTTAGCAATACTAATTTTATGTTACATGCGTTGACAAATTGACATAAACAATCACATCCTTCAAATTACTCTATTCCATTCTAAAATAAACAAAATGAGTTTTACACAAAAATTAAGAATATATTATAGTGGACCAAGTATTTTGAGTATAAAAAGTGAGATGGGACAGAGAAGAGAATGTGAGGTAGAAAATTGTAATTAGATAGTTATTCTTAATATAACAAATGAGTTTTATGAATAAAGATGTACTCCTTCCGTTTCAAAATGTTTGTCTCATTTGACTTTTTTATTGAACTTTGACCACAAATATATGACAATTTAATTATGTTCATGAAATTTTAAAAATTTCTATTGATTCACCATTAATAATATTATCAACAACAACTTTTAGAATTTCATGAAAATGATTATGTTGGAATATTTTATGGACTTTACATATACTAGTATAATAAATAAAGTCTTGGACACATAGACGTATGTGCACTATAAGTAATTGTATATGTCACATTAAATATTAAAGTATTTGGGCCTAATAAAGTGATCTACTAAAGTTAAAGGGGGCCCAAGTCATATTTTATAAGTATGGGATCTACAGTTAATATGTGTAGATACCTAAGGGGCCTAGTTGTTAATCTATGATGGGCTGGCTAACATACTAGGTCATTATAAATATAGGGTTATGGTCCCCAATTGACCTACCTAGGTTTTATTCTCTTGATCCCCATTATCATCTGAATTCTAAGAACCCTAAGGATCAATTGGAAGGCAATAATCGTTCATCAAGTCTTCATCAAGTATTCTCCAAATACTGTTATGGATTCAGGTTTGTCTATCGTTCCATAATCTTTGATAACTTAAAGCATGATTGTCCTAGAATAAATATTCCGCATCATTCTAGGGTTTATGTATAGTTAATTCCATCAAGTGGTATCAGAGTCTTAATCTTGCTTTGTTGTTGGAATTTTTTGAATCGAATCTATTATGCTGTTTATGAACTAAGATTAAGAAAACACCAAGAAACTATCGACCCAAAATCTGTTTGCTTCATACAGTTCAAATTCGGCTTAGAATTTCTATTTCCACCCAAGTTGTCGAATCACATCATCGAAAAAATCAAAAACATACAAAGATGGGTATTGGGCCGTCGTTGGTATGTGTGATGATGTTTTGGATGTTAGTAATCGGTGGACGTCGGAAATTCTCTTCTTGAAATCAGTTGTTGGAAATTGGTTGTTTCCGGTGGACGTCGCCGTAGTTGATAAGAATCTCTGTAAATATTGCATCTTGATCAATTCTTCTTCTTCAGTTGTTGGAAATCTGTGATTTTGACTTTTGATTTAAGAGTTTAGGAAGTAATAAATTTAATATGTATTGTGTTTTATTTTGTTTGTAATAATTATGTGTTATTTGGATTAAGTAAATATTATTTATTGAAATTATTATTATGGACTTAATAATTTTAAATTTCAATAATAATGTTTAATTTATGCCCATGTTTGAAATTACTTTGGGTTCGTTTATTCGAACACATCTTTTATTTTATGTTATTAAATTTACGTAGCATGTTACCAAAGTAACCTCTGCTATGAAATTTTTTAATTTAAAATACATGATTATTTGAAGTTTTAGCGTGTTTGTTTTTCATGCGGGTAATGGTCGACCCAAAGGAAGGCTATTATTTGGCAGAAATTAAAATTCGTTTGTGGAGATAAATATGTAACAGTTATTAAGTGTCCATGTGAATATTGAGTCGGTCCAAAGAAAGGCTTGGTATTTGACAGGATTTTACTGTTAATATTTGATTTCTACATCAAGAAAATCACTTGCAAGTTAATTTTCTATCCAAAGATTAAAATTAATGTTGCGTCGATTTTCTTGTAATGGGATAATTTTAATTTCAAACATTTATCTGCTTAAAGTTATATGTGAGCTTATTTGTTTTATTTTTGTTCTCTATTCAGTTACTTCATCAGCTTCTAATGTATCTGCTAACATCAACTCGATTCCCATGCTAAATGGGATGAATTTTAAGAGTCGGAAAGAAAATGTGCTGATTGTTCTGGGAGTTATGGATCTAGACCTTGCACTCAGGGAGCCAAAACCTGCTGACCTGACCTGACTAGCACGAGTACATCTCAAGCTAAGAAGGATATGGAAAAGTGGAAACGCTCAAATCGCATGTGTCTTATGATCATGAAGAAAAGCATCCCAGAATCATTAAGAGGCGATATAGATGATGAGAAAGTTGCAATGACGTTCCTTACAGAGCTTGAAAAGTGTTTTGCTAAGAATGAAAGGGCAGAAACAAGCACGCTTTTGCGTAATCTTGTTGCCATGAGGTATAAAGGTAAAGGGAACGTGCATGAGTACATTATGGAGATGGCCAATTTGGCATCTAAACTTAAGGCTCTCAAGTTCGAGCTGTCGGATGACATGCTTGTTCATATGGTTATGATCTCTCTTCCACCACAGTTTGGGCAATTTGAAGTAACATTCAATTGCCAGAAGGAAAAGTGGACTCTTAATGAGTTCATTTCATTGTGTGTGCAAGAGGAATCAAGGTTAAAGTCTGAAAAGACTGAGAGTGCTCACTTTGCGGTTTCCTCTTCGGGCTATAACAAGAAAAGGAAGGCTAAAGAAACTGTGGTCAATGAGCCAAAGAAAAAGCAACATAAAGTATCAAAGAGACAAGCTAAGGATTTAGCAACGTCAACGTCCAAGGGACAAGATAAGGATTCAGGTTGCTTTTTCTGTAAGAAAAGTGATCATATGAAGAGAGATTGCCCTAAATACCACGCATGGCGTGTAAAGAAAGGTATATCTCTTGCTTTTGTTTGTTCTGAAGTTAATTTGGTTTCAGTGCCTAGACATATGTGGTGGTTAGATTCTGGTTCTTCTACTCACATTAGTGTGTCTATGCAGGGTTGCCTGAACTGCCGAAAGCCAAGTGATGCTGAAAGATTCATCTATGTGGGGAACGGCAATTCTATTGAAGTTGAAGCAATCGGAACTTTTAGATTATTATTAAAGTCTGGATTTTATTTAGATTTGTATGAGACACATGTGGTACCATCTTTTAGACGGAATTTGGTTTCCATTTCAGTTTTGGACAAAGAAGGATTTACTTGTTCATTTGTAAATGGTGAATGTCGTTTCTCTTATAATTCTAAGTTTATTGGATCTAGTACTTTGTCGATTTATGATAATCTTTATATGTTGAATACTGTTGCTTCATATCATGAAAACCTGCATGTAGAAACACGTGGTACTAAACGCAAATTTACTAACAATAATTTCATGTCATGATGGCACAAGCGATTAGGACATATATCAAAACAGAGAATGCAAAGGCTTGTGTCAGACGGAATTATTGAAACACTTGACAAATCAGATTATGAAATATGTGTTGAGTGTATTAAGGGAAAACAAATAGACAAAAGCAAATTAAAAGCTGAGAGAGCTAAGAATATTTTGGAATTAATTCATACGGATATATGTGGACCATTTCCTACACCCTCGTGAAATGGTCAAGAATATTTCATTACATTCATAGACGATTACTCTCGTTATGGTTACCTATATTTGATCCATGAAAAGTCACAGGCATTGGATATGTTCAAAAAGTTTAAGGCCGAGGTTGAAAATCAACATGGCAAAACAATAAAGAAAGTCAAATCGTACCGTGGTGGTGAATACTATGGCGTAAATGACGGATCGTGAACAACGTCATGGGTCTTTTGCTAAATACCTAGAGGAGTGCGGTATCGTCCCTCAGTACACCATGCCAGGCAAACCTAGCATGAATGGTGTAGCTGAAAGACGAAATCGAACTTTACAGGAAATGGTGAGAAGTATGGTTAGTCATACTACTTTACCATACTCACTCTGGGGAGAGGCATTAAAGACTGCAGTTTATCTCCTTAACAAGATACCCACAAAGTCTGCTAACAAAACCCCTTATGAGCTATGGACAGGCAAGAAACCTGTATTAAGGCATTTACACATATAGGAATGTCCGGCTGAGGCTAGGCCTTACAGGCCTAATGAAAAGAAGTTGGACTCAAGAACTGTTAGTAGTTACTTTGTTGGTTACTCTAAAAGGTCAAGGGGCTTTAAGTTTTACGATCCCAAATTCAGAAACTTTTTTGACACGGGAAATTTTCAATTCTTTGAGAATGTTGAGCTTGTGGGGGGACAAGTTAGAGATGATTTTGTCTTTGAAGAGGTTCCGGTTACCATTCCTCTTCCTACAATTGTCATTGACCATGATTTGGATCTCAATCCTGATGTGGTTCAAGAACAAAATTTGGATCAAGAAGACATTGTCAATATCCCTTTAGTTGTCCATGAGGAACAAGCTCAACAACCTCAAGAACAAGTGCCTTTAAGAAGATCCACTAGAGGGAGACGAAGTGCCATTTTGGATGATTACTTGGTATTTCTAAATGAACAAGAGGTAGACATTGGTCAATTGAAAGATGATCCAATCAACTTTCGTGAGGCCATTGGTAGTTCTAACTCTCAAAAGTGGATAGTCGCTATGGATGATGAGATTAAATCAATGAAAGACAATGATGTATGGGATGTTGTCCCATTGCCAGAAGGAGTGAAACCTATTAGTTGCAAATGGATATTTAAAACCAAAAGAAATTCACAGGGCAATGCTGAAAGACATAAGGCACGTCTTGTCGCTAAGGGATTTACTCAGAAAGAAGGAATAGATTATAAAGAGACTTTCTCTCCGGTTTCTTCGAAAGACTCTTTTAGAATCATTATGACATTAGTGGCACATTATGACCTAGAGTTACATCAGATGGATGTTAAGACTGCGTTTCTTAATGGAGACATTAAAGAAATAATTTATATGGTGCAACCAGAAACCTTGGTTTCAAAAGATTCAAAGGATATGGTATGCAAACTCAAGAAATCCATCTATGGACTCAAACAAGCATCCCGTCAGTGGTATTACAAATTTCATCAAGTTGTATTGTCATTTGGTTTCACGACAAATACAGTTGATGATTGTGTCTACCACAAGTTCAGTGGGAGTAAATATATTTTTCTGGTTTTATAGGTGGATGACATCATACTAGCCACAAATGATACGGACTTACTGCATGAAACTAAGAGATTTCTCTCAAAAAAATTTGAGATGAAAGATCTGGGAGATGCATCTTTTGTATTAGGAATTCAAATACACAGAGATCGTTCTCGAGGTATTCTTGGATTGTCACAAAAGAGTTACATCGATAAGGTACTTAAGAGATTTGGCATGCAGGATTGTAAAATGGGTGACACCCCAGTGGCTAAAGGAGACAAATTCAATCTTGCTCAGTGCCCCAAGAATGAGATTGAATCTAAGGAAATGAATAGCATCCCTTATGCTTCGGCTATAGGGAGCTTGATGTATGCTCATGTTTGCACTCGCCCAGACCTATCATTCATAGTTGGTGTTTTAGGCAGATACCTTAGCAATCCTGGAAAGGATCATTGGATAGCAGCCAAAAGGGTCATGCGTTATTTACAAAGAACAAAGGATTATATGCTCACTTACAGAAAGTCGAATAGACTTGAGATCATTGGGTATTCGGATTCCGACTTTGCGGGATGCCAAGATAGTCGTAAGTCTACTTCGGGCTACATTTATCTACTTTGTAAAGGAGCAGTTTCTTGAAAGAGTGTTAAGCAGACGCTTGTTGCTACTTCTACGATGGAGGCAGAGTTTGTGGCGTGTTATGAGGCATCAAATCACGCAATTTGGTTGCGAAATTTTATCACTGGGTTGCGCTATTAGGTGGCGTTGATAGGCCATTAAGGTTATTTTGTGATAATAAGTCGGCAGTTATGTATTCTAATAACAACAAGAGCTCGTCTAAGTCTAAGCACATAGACATTAAGTATCTTGCTGTTAAGGAACGAATTCAGAGTGGACAGATTTGTATTGAGCATATTGGGACTAACTCCATGGTCGCGAATCCGCTTACTAAGGGTGTAACACTGAAGGTTTTTCACGAGCACACTGCTTGTATGGGTGTTGTATCACTAGAGTATGCTTAGATTGAGTGGGAGTTTTGTATTTTGCTCTTACATTTATTGTTATAAGTATGTTTGATTTTTCAGTTTTGGTTAATAAAGTTATTTTGCACTCTGAATATTTGGTTGATCTCAAAATAAGGTTGGATCAGTTGAGAATAGACATGTGAAGATCACATTACATGTTATTCCATGCTACACATCCATACTTGATCCATGTCATTTAGTTGAGTTAATATATGTGATCACTGATGGGTCTAGTTGCGCTAATAGTGACGAAAACCTCTTTGATCCTTATGTTGATTTGACTAATGGACCGAATTGGTTTAATATGACACAATTTGGTAAAGCATTGCTGTTAAGGTTTATAATGTGATATGCAATTAAACTAAGGTATTATACTATGTACATGTGTAAGTCCAAGTGAGAGATTGTTGAAATATTTTATGGACTTTACATATACTAGTATAATAAATAAAGTCTTGGGCACATAGACGTATGTGCACTATAAGTAATTGTATATGTCACATTAAATATTAAAGTATTTGGGCCTAATAAAGTGATCTACTAAAGTTAAAGGGGACCCAAATTATCTTTTATAAGTATGAGATCTACAGTTAATATGTGTAGATGCAAGAAGTACTAGTTGTTAATCTACATGATGGGCTGGCTAACATACTAGGTCATTATAAATATAGGGTTATGGTCCCCAATTGACCTACCTAGGTTTTATTCTCTTGATCCCCATTATCATCTGAATTCTAAGAACTCTAAGGATCAATTGGAAGACAATAATCGTTCATCAAGTCTTCATCAAGTATTCTCCAAATACTGCTATGGATTCAGGTTTGTCTATCGTTCCATAATCTTTGATAACTTAAAGCATGATTGTCCTAGAATAAATATTTCGCATCATTCTAGGATTTATGTATAGTTAATTCCATTAGATTAATCTCTCATAAATTTGTGATCAAAGTTTAATAAAAAAATATTAAATGGGATAAACATTTTGGAACGGAAGAAGTATTAAAAAAAATCAATGTTGGGTATGCCTTTTTTTAAAAGGGACATCCAAAATGAAATTTTTGACCTTTGGGATGTACGAGTGGGACTGAGGGAGTATAATATTTTTTTTTGGTTCAATGTACAAGGAAGGTAAAAAAAAGTAAACTATATCAACTTATAATTAGACATATTTGGACGAGTAATTTTATTTCTTTCATATTATTTTTTGCAATAATATGAAAATTAAGAGATGAATAGATAAAAATATATATATACAGTATATATATTTCCTCCTTCCATTTGAAAAGACACAAATTTTCATTTTTGGTATCTCATTTAAAAAGATACATTCCAAAAATGAAATTTTTTAATACTTTTTTATTCGTGGGACTCACTTGTCATACTCACAATAACTATTCACTAACTATTTTCTATCTCACTTTTTTTATGCTACATCACTATTTATACTCACATTATTTACTGTACTATATACTATTTTTAATTATCGCGAAAAAGATTAATTTTGTGCCTTTTTAAATGTTACGAAGGAGTATATGAAAGATATTTTATTTATTTTTAAAATCTAACCATGTCGACAGTTTTGAAAATTGAATACTTAGAATTACGAGTGGCAATATTGATATAGCACTAATAAGTTTCGTGGACAAAGACATCAAACGCCATACTCCCTCCGCTCCAGCCCAATTGAGATTTATTTTATTTTTGATCCGTTCCAGTTCAAATGAAACTGTTCAAAATGGAAGGAAATCTTTACTATTTTTCTCACTCATTCTCTCTTTTATTTTATTTTTACACTCACAACACCAATCAAATCACTATTCCTTCCACTCATTATCTCTCCTATTTAATTTTTCATACTCACAATATTTTTTTTCACTTTTTCTCTCTTTTACTTTTTTTTAATTTATGTGTCTAAAAATTTGGTATCAATTGGTCGGGAGCGGAAAGAGTATATTGCATGACATCCCAATCATACACCCAGCCTATCACTTTCTTGAGGAATTGGATTTGTTCATGGAATTTGGACCCAGTGTACATGAATAGTATATCCAACGTAACCCCACTCACAAATAATTTAAAGTGGCCTACAACAGGTTGGAAAAAAAAAATACAACTTTTGCATGGTTAGGGTATAACCCTCCAGCCCCAAATAATTTTAATATGGGCTAATTACTCTACTCCCTCCGTCTCCGTTGAGTAGATGATTATTTCTTTTTTATCCATTTGTACCCATCAATACTGGGCATTCAAAATGAAAGGAAATTTTTGCTATTTTTCTCACTCATTTTCTTTCCTATTTTACTTTTACACTCACAACATCAATCAAATCACTATTTCTCTCACTCATTCTCTCTCCTATTTAATTTTTCATACTCACAACATTTCCTTCCATTTTTTATCTCTCTTACTTTTCCTAAATTTGCTACTTCAAAATTTTTGAGATCCCTCAACTAAAACGGAGGAGGGAGTATATGATGGCTCAATAAGTACTCCCTCCGTCCCACCTCTCAAGGTTCAACCTTGAGGTGGACACGATTTTTAAGAAATGTAATTAAAATAAGTAGAAAATTTAAGGAGAGAGAATGTAAAAGTTTAAACGCAAAGAGAGAACAGAGAGAGAATATAAAAGTTAAAAATATTTAATATGAGAAAGTTAATGAGTGGGAAGTTAATAAGAAATTAATATATGGAATGTGTGGTAGAGAATATGAGAGTAGAATGGTTTTTTTGTAAATATATGAAGATGATAAGGGTATAAATATATTTAAAA
Source organism: Adenophora triphylla var. japonica (assembly GCA_022495995.1). Lineage (NCBI taxonomy): Eukaryota > Viridiplantae > Streptophyta > Magnoliopsida > Asterales > Campanulaceae > Adenophora > Adenophora triphylla. The sequence goes on along the minus strand of JAFEMH010000576.1, from coordinate 683,797 downwards.
ACTTTCCATTTAAGGAACATTTAACATCGTGAGACCCAAAAAGCGAAAGCGCCAACTCGAATGACGGAGGGAGTACATTTTAGAAAATTATTCCTTAGTTGAGCCAAATGAATTTGTTATCATGGTTTCGTTCAAACAATAACAATTTTCAAATTTTCAAATTATGCACAATTATTGTAATCCAACATTCACGTATAATATAGGCCAATAATCCTAAGCTGGCACCGTAATTCCAATTTTGCCTTCAAAATATGTGAAGTATAATAGTATAATATACGGTAGTAAATGCACTTTTTTTTTTTTACAAAATATTTTATACTTGCTAAAGTAAATCTATTGTGGCCTAATATTTCTAATATCGACTGATATGACACAATATTTCTAAAGGCTAAAAGAAATGAAATTTTGAAGGCTGTTTTTATTTTTAAATCGGTATAATAATGTTTTATATAATGACAAGTTCAATTTTGACCCAAACATAAGTTTAAACTTAACATCTTAGTATAATAATCAAAACAGAAAATCAAAGAATCAATTGATCAAGAAATGTAACTTTTAGCCATTATTAAATACTACTCCCTCCGTCCCAGATCAATCAAGGGTTATCGGGGGGATTTCACGATTTTTAAGATTTTTTTTAAAAAATGAATAAAAGTTAAATGTGAGATATAAAATACTCGTAGTTAATGATTGGTTTTTTTGTAAATACTCCCTCCGTCCCAGCCCACTTAGGAAATTTTAAAATGGCACGGGAATTAAGGAATATTATTATAGTATTAGGAGAGAGAATGAGTGGAAAAAGTGTTGTGAGTGTGAAAAATTAAATATGAGAGAGAATGAGTGGAGGGAATAGTAATTATAATGGTGTTGTGAGTATTAAAATTTATAGCAGAATTGATGAGCAGAGAATAGTGATTCACGTGCTTCCATTTTGGGAATTCTTAAGTGAAGTGGGACGCTCAAAATGAAAAGTTTTCTTAAGTGAGGTGGGACGGAGAGAGTATGTTAACTTTATAAGGATATAATGAATGATTTTTTTGTAATATGGGGTAGGAAATAGTAGTTAATGATTGATTTTTTAATAGGAGAGAGAATGAGTGAGAAGAATAGTAAGTTATTGATTGATTTTTTTGTAAATATGTTAAAGTTATAAGGGTATAATGAATGGTTTTTTTGTAAATATATGAAGATGATAAGGGTATAAATATATTCAAAACTTGTCATTTATGGAAAGGAACTCTTGATCTGGGACGGACCAAAAGGAAAAGTAGAACTCTTGGTCTAAGACGGAGGGAGTATTATATATGGAATATAATTTTTATTTCCTCAGATAATATCAAAATTCAGAATATCTATAGTTAGATCCGAAGTTAAATGAAATAGACATTTTATAATAATGTAAAAAATAAAATACATCATAAATTAATAACTGATTGGTTGTTATTTGACATGATTTATAAATATAAATAAAAAAAATCAAAATATCTATATAATAACAAGGTATAATAAATATATATACGGAGTATATATGAAAAATCAACCGTGCATAGTCAGATATTAGGTTATATTAAACAAATATTGAAATATACTCTTCCAGGCCGCGTCATCAAACCATTTTTTTTAAGACAATAATTAAGAAAGATTATTAAGATAATGAAAATGTGGTAGAAATGAAGAGAGTTATGATGAGTGGAGTGTAATAAGAGGTTAATAAATTGTATGGTGGAAACATGAGAGAGAATGAGTGGGTGGGGTAGGGTGAATATAAAATAATAAATTTGTTTCCATTTTGGGCAGTTTGCATTCACGTGGGACGGACCAAAATGGAAATAAGTTTGCATTCACGTGGGACGGAGGGAGTATATATCAAAAAAATTAACAAATCTAATGCTATTTGAGATAATATACATGGATACACATAGACAATAACAAAATCTTCAAATCTGAGACTATTATTGTACAAAATATCATGTAAATGCGATTTTTTTTTTGCATAAAATGGAACAAATTATAAGATAAGTTAAAAATTTCCAAAAACAAGACTCAAAATTTAAGGATATTTCTATTTGCACAATGAAAATTCTATTTGCACAATTTTTCTAAATAAAAGTGATCCAATTAATGTAGAAAGTCAATGTTTTCTCTCTCTAGCTGTTTCTCTCACTAGATTGGTGTGCTGTTCCGTTGGTTAAGTTTTACTTTTTGGTAACTGGGCTCAAAGTTAGTTTTAATTACATTATTGTCCTTGTTGTTTTGAAATTCTTGGAGAGATAAAAATAGACAAAAACTCATGTGAGAACATGAATACCCGTCTCATCCATGAGACGGGTCGGATCCAAGACCAAGACCCATGGGCTCATTACTCTCTCTCTCTCTAGACGCTCCCTCTCACTAAACGCAATCCAGCTTCTTCTCGATTCGCCGGCGACCATTGTCCTCTCCTCTAATCGGCAACAACAATCACCCTCACCGATCTAAATCCACTCTCACCGTTCCTCTTCTCTTCCCCAACTACGGCAACGCCCTCTCCCTTGTCCTCCAACCATCGCCGTCTCCTTTGCTCCTGTGTCAAACCGGCCACGGCGTCCCCTTGAATCCTCCTCACCTTTCTCTCTATTTCCCGACCTCCTTCTCACCGGTGACAAACCAATTCCCTTCCTCCCAAAATGAATACGAAATTTGAGGATATGGGACTACAAAATTTGGTGTAGCATATATTGAAATGAATACGCATGAAGTGGTTCGCAAACAGAGAAATTTGAAGTGATGAAAGAAGAGATGAAGATGGAGAAAGTGAGGGTTGCACTCCAAATTGGATTACCTAATAGTGATGATGATGAGGAGGCGATGTCTAAGCATAGTTACCATTGCAAAGAAGAAAAGGAAGAAGAAACCTTGGTCAAGATGAATTTTGACTATGGAAATAATTCAAAATTACTCTTAATTAAAGCTAAATTTTAATTTTTTTTTAAATATTTACTATAACATTTAATGATTAATATATTCATTAATCATTAGTGTTCAAAGTGAGAGTGGGACGGATAAGAATGTGCAGTCAGGCATATAAAGTAATAGTTACTACACTTGTTTAAGTAATACTTCTCATTTGTTTAAGTAATAGGTTATATTGCTATAAGTAATAGTACTACACTTGTGAAGTAATAGTGTTATTTTTTTTTTTTTTAACTAAAAATAGTTTTAGGAACTGTTTTCATTTTGAGTAATACTTCTCATTTGTTTAAGTAATAGTTGGTATTGCTATAAGTAATAGTACTACACTTGTGAAGTAATAGTGTTATTTTTTTTTTTAACTAATAATAGTTTTAGGAACTGTTTTCATTTTGAGTAATACTTCTCATTTGTTTAAGTAATAGTTGGTATTGCTATAAGTAATAGTACTACACTTGTGAAGTAATAGTGTTATTTTTTTTTTAACTAATAGTTTCAGGAACTTTTTTCATTTTGAGTAATACTTCTCATTTGTTTAAGTAATAGTTGGTATTGCTATAAGTAATAGTACTACACTTGTGAAGTAATAGTGTTTTTTTTTTTAAATATTACATAATCAATGACTTAAAGTAATAATACATTCAGTCATTACATTAAGAGATGGTAACTATTACTTTTTTTTTTTTTTTAACTAATAATAGTTTTAGAAACTGTTTTCATTTTGAGTAATACTTCTCATTTGTTTAAGTAATAGTTGGTATTGCTATAAGTAATAGTACTACACTTGTGAAGTAATAGTGTTATTTTATTTTATTATTAATAAAATAAAATAAATAAATAAATGAATAAAATAAATAAATAAATAAAAAATTCCTAATACTTTGAGTTTAAGTAAATAAAATAAATAAAATAAATAAAACAAAAAAAGTAAAATAAAATAAAATAAAATAAATAAAATAAATAAAATAAATAAAAAAACAATTATCTATTGGGCCAATTATCAATGTAGAATTTTTTAATGGCTCAAACATAAGTCACCAGTTTTTCATTCTCTGGAAGCCCTTTACGTGGATCACGTGGCAGCATGAGAAGAGAAGAGGTGGATCACGTGGCACTAAAGAGGAAAAAAACGATGGCTGGAGCAATTTTTTTTTTTGGGCGGGTCAGATCCGACCCGTCTCACCCATGAGATGAGACGGATATGTGTGTTCTCACAGGAGACTCCCTCATAAAAATATACTACCGTGTTACGCTGTTTGAATTCATCTCATGCTTTAACTTGGATTTTGCTTTCAAAACAATTACAAAAAAAAAAAACCAGGATTTTTGGAGCCTCAAATTTTACAGCCATTAAATATGATATTGAATTGCTCCACTAATTCCTAAAATAAATTCAATTACTCAATGTCCCATAAAAAATTTAACACTTTTCTTTCAAATCTATTTCAAAATAAATATAATATTTATAAATAAAATAAATATTAAGTGTAATTTTTTCATAGTACATAAAATGTATATATAAATAAATGCATTTTTTTTATATTATTGACAAGTCAAATACGATATTTATTACAAAAATGATGGGTATCTCATCACGAAATAGTGTTCTAAAAGACCCCGCCTAAGGGTGCATAGGCCCCGACTAGGCGCTACAACGCCTAGTTCTATGCCCCGCCTAGGTCCCGACTAATCCCGACTAGTCCCCGCCTAGGCGCTAGGCCCGGCTCCGCCGCCTAGCATCCGCCTATCGCTTTTTAGAACCTTGCGAAATAATATTATTTTACTTTATTCATGTCATGATAAATATCGTAGTTGACTCGTCAATATTTTTTAAAGAAACTTGACAATTGTTTTTAAGAAGTGTATATGTGTATGTTTATATAACTTGTTAAAATTGATGAAAAAAGTAGACAAAATCTTTAGTGAACCGGGTCTATGGGTCGGAGGAGTCAGCAATCAAAATACAACAATCCTTTGGCATAATTATTTCCTCAACTCATTATTATTGTTAGTTATCTACCCTCTACTTTTCACCCGGTTATTTTATAAATAGTGTTTAGATAATTATTTTCTCAACTCATTATTATTGTTGATCCATTTTAATTTTAATTTTTAATAAGTGTAGAAAGTCAAGTTAAGAAATTAAATAGGACAAAAAAGTACCATTATTAATTATCCCTCGTATACCATACCAGTCACACTATACAACAATCACTATAATCCTATAACATATTCTAATATTTGAGTAAATGAGAATTTTAACTATTTTTAACTTAAAAACAATTATTATCATTATTAATTATCTCTAAAATAAATAGAATTTTAAATAATTTTAACTTAAAAATACTAATTAATTGGAATCAAAATTTTGATTCATTGATAATATTTTGAAACAAAAGGTAACTAAACAACTTAAAAAAGTTAAAAAAAAACATTATTAATTATCTCTTGTATACCGGTTCACATAATTAAACAATCTCAATAAAGTATAACAAATTCTAATATTAGAGTAAATGATTTTTTTAATGTTTTTAACTAATTACCATTATTAACTCATATACCAGTTCACACATTATAACATTTGAACTTAAGGAAAAGTATAATAATTGTTTTTTATTTTTTATTTGTGTATCAATAATAATTTTTAGAATATTATTAAGATACTCAAATTAACTTTTTAATCAAAGTTCAAAGACAATATTTATTTTGAAAGAAAGAAAGTATAATAATTGTTTTTTATTTTTATATCAAAAATGCTAAAACAACATTTATTTTTAAATTAGAGGAAAAAGTGAACATTAAGGGAAATGAGACACTATAATTATTACTCCTATCATTCAATTTGAGGAGTAGGAGAATTAGAGTAGGAGAGTAGGATTGAGGTTTGGAGTACAAACTTTTCATGATTAAAAAGATCAGAAAATTTTGGGGGAACTCTGTTTCCTCCAAACATATAAAAAGTCTTGTTTTTAAAAAATTCAAGGCAAAAACTCAGTGTTTTAAGACATAAACTCGATGTTTTAAGACAAAAACTCGATGTTTTAAGACATAAACTCGATGTTTTAGTTGCTAACCTTAACTCGGTGTTTTAACGCCTAAACTCGATGTTTTAACTTCTAGGTATTTTAACGCCTAAACTCAGTGTTTTAAGCTCGAAACTCAATGTTTTACGCTCGAAACTCAAAATTACAAAGTGGACTTTTTATAACTTATGGAGAAACAAGTTTCCTCCAAAATGGACTCTAAAAAGATGATGTTTATTATTTCTAGGTTGTTTGCACATTATTTTAATAAAAAAATTGTGTAAATAGTAGGACCCAAATTTAATGAACGGTCCGAAGCCATTGATTTTGAATATTAAGTCGATCCACTGATTACATTGCAAGTAATTATTATTGGAAATCTTCAAAATGTGAATTGATTGACGAAATGCGGAGAGAGGAAAGTAGCATAAAAGGTCTCGGAATAGAATGATTTTGGCCATTTAATGCTGCCGGATTATGGTTTTCGGGTAGAGAGAGAGAGCTAGAGCGGCGGTGAGTTAAGAGGAGAAAGGGAGCGCCAAAAAATATGTATCATTAGAGTTAATTAGAGTTAGGTTTATAAGAATTGTTTATATGGCAACTAATTTATTAATACATTATCCGATTATTTTTATAAGTGAACTGGACCTTACAACGGGCCATTTAATCCTTCCATCTTTAAATCTTTAAATGAGTGTCAGAAAAAATTCTCCCACATTTGCTCTTGATTGATAAAAAACAAATTTAAAAAAAAATTGACATTCATTTATTCATTTAGGGAAGGAGGAAATAATTAATTCATTTAATATGAAATATTTTTTTCAAAATGGTACTATATAATACTCCCTCCGTCCCATCTTTATATAGACTTTTGGAAATGCACGAAAATTAAGAAGGAAATATCAATATATATATAAAAGCTGAAGTGAATAAGAAAAATTCCTAAAAATAGTAATTTGGCGCCAATTTAAGGATCTATATTGAGAAACTATTATTTAATGATCTGTAAGCATTTTTTTTTGGTAATTCTGTCAATTTAATTGCCAATTTAATTTCTGGCTCAAGTAATTCAATGCTAAAGTAATAAATTGGCTCTCCAAACAATATACGGATGATCATGACAACATTTATTACCACTATGTATTTAATACATATTCCAACTAATTTCTGGAAAATACCAAATGGAATACATACAGTCGTTCGAAAATTTGTAACTATTTAATGTGAAATACAACTGGAAAAATGAAAAATAATTTTAAATATTATACATAAATAAAGTAAATATACATATTAAGTCATATAGGCAAAATAACTTATTTAATTCCTTTTGACTTTCCGTTTCGTCTGTAAGCATTTACTTATAAAACAACTATTTAAAGCCAATTAAATTTAAAGCAAAACATTAATACTCACTTTTTTTTACAGTGCACAAATATTACAATACAAAGATAAATAATTACAAAAAATTTATGGAAAATCAAAGAGTCCCTGGAATGTGTTGAACTTGTAATCGGATAATATTGATGTGCTTGGGCTTATAATGTGTCTTATTGGGCCGAAATATATGGGTAAATATTCATTTTAAAATGGATTCATTTATTTATATGAACACTATTTTTCAAATATTAATATTTTCTAAAATGCAAAAAGTTTTTGATAATAAATAAGGATTCATTAATTTTTGTGTCCCAATAAAATGGTGAAGCTTCAAATGGGATGGAGGGAGAATGTTATTACATTTGTAATATATATCTTTTTTAAAGTATATACTCCCTCCTTCCCAGTATAAAAGAGACTAATTTTTTTTTTGGGCATCTCAGTATAAAAGAGATTTACCTAAAATAAACAAAGAGATTCACTTGTCATAATCACAACAAAAATTTCTATCCCATTTTCTATCTCATACTTTACTTTTTAAATTCACATATTTTTTTTTAATTCTCGCGCATTCACATTTTGTTTCTCTTTATAATGGGACAAAGAGAATATAAGTTAAAAAAGAAGTAGAATGTCAAAAAGTATTTATCTAAATTCTAATATTTTTTTAAATATTAATTGCAAATAATGCTGTTTATTATTAGTTTCAATAAATTTGAATTCTATTTGTTTTCCTTAAAAAATTTAGGTTCAATGATATCTCGCCCGATATGTATCAGCTTAAATATTGATAAAAATTCATATTTCACACAAGGTTAGATTATAGTACAAGTAGATTTCATTCAACCGAGTTTTTGAATACTATAAAGAGCTCTGGTTTGCCTAATCATCAGCTTTCGCTAAAGGTTGGTGTCCCTGTTATGTTGCTTCGCAATATTGACCGTAGTGCGGGGTTATGAAACAGAACTAGGCTAATTATTACAAGGCTTGAGAATCATGTTGTTGAGGCTAAAATTTTAAATGGGAGCAATGTTGGAGAAAAAGTGTTTGTCCCAAGAATGTCCTTTGACTCCCTCAGATCCATCGTTGCCTTTCAAGTTTCAAAGGAGACCGTTTCCGTTGATTATTTTCTATGCAATAACAATTAATAAAAGTCAGGGTCAATCATTGTCTCATGTTGCCCTTTTCCTCAAAAGATCAGTATTTAGTTATGGTCAGCTTTATGTTGCATTGTCAAAGGTAACTAATCGTGCTGGTTTGAAGATTTTAATATGTGATGAAGAGGGGAAGCAAACAAGTCAAACAACTAATGTTGTTTACAAGGTAATTTTCCAAAATTTGTAATTTTATTTCATTAATTAACATGTGTAAGCTTTTTTTTGTTGAAAAATATTGTCTTAATTATTGGATTTATCTTCATATATATTTTCCAAATGTCTTACTGTCCATAAAATATTATCTTTCCAAAATTTCATTACAATATGAACTTTTATGGTTGGGTTCCTATTTATAAAAAAAAACGTTTTATCGTGCGTTTCAACGCACGGGTGGTATACTAGTTATATTGAAAGTGTTGTGAGTGTGAAAATAAAATAGGAGAGAGAATGAGTGGAGAGAATAGTAAATTATAATGGTGATGTGAGTATTAAAATAATGTAGGAGAGGGAATGAGTGGAGGGAATAGTAAAAATTCCTTTCCATTTTGGGAAAGTATATATTATTGTGGGACGCTCAAAATGGAAAGTTTATACTCCCTCCGTCCCGCCCGAAAGGGCAATTTTGCCTCCTAGCACGAAAATTAAGAAATGAATAAGGAAAGTGATGTAAGAAAGAGAAAAAAGTTAAATGTTGTGAGTATGAAAAATTAAATAGGAGAGAGAATGAGTGGGAGGAATAGTTAGGAGAGAGAATGTTGTGAGTGTAAAAATAAAATAGGAGAGAGAATGAGTGGGGTAGGAAGAGTATAAAAATAATAAAAACTTTCCTTTTTGGGGTTGTGCCCTTTTAAATGGGACGTCCAAAAAGGAAATTTGTGCCCTTTCAAGCGGGACGGAGGAAGTATATTATTGTGGGACGGAGGGAGTATTACATTTTGTAGTATACTCCCTCCGTCCCACGTGAATGTGGACTAACTTTTTGAGTGTGAGAATTAAGGAAAAGTGATGTAAGAAAGAGAAAAAGTTAAATGTTGTGAGTATGAAAAATTAAATAGGAGAGAGAATGAGTGGGAGAAATAGTGAGGAGAGAGAATGTTGTGAGTGTAAAAGTGAAATAGGAGAGAGAATGAGTGGGTGAAATAGTGAATATTCTTTTCCATTTTGGAAAGTTTGCATTCATGTGGAACGGACCAAAATAGAAATAAGTTTGCATTCACGTGGGACGGAGGGAGTATATGTTTTAGGGTTATAAGTTTCTATTTAGATGGTCATATTGGGATAAAAGGGTATTTTTTTATTTTTTTTTACAAATATTAAGGGCTTGGTGTTTATAATGTGAACAATTTAGCTTAAATATATGTGGTCTTTATAATGGGTTAGGTTGAGCTGAAATATAATTTTGATAAATAACGCTTATTTAAAAAAATTACAATAATATCTATAGTTATTGTAACTTTTTTTATTTGGTTCATACGATTTGTTAAAGTTTTTTTACCGTGTATTTGACGCACGGGTGTTGTACTAGTTTAGTTTTAAAATCGCACAGTTACATTTTCATAATTAACTAAAACTTCATTATATTGCGCGGTGACATTTTTGTAATTAATTAACACTTTTTCAAAAACAGTAATAGTATTTTTCAGTGACACATCTAGTATAAAATTGTGTCAGTTGGTGTTTTTCTAGTGCAAGTGTTATTGCTAAATAATACATCGGTGCTAGTGTTATAAAAGTGTCATATGCAGTGATAAAAAGATCAGTTTTAATTATAAAAAGTGTCAAAGGTGTTAATAAGTTTTGGTTATTTACGAAATGTCACCGCATCATTTTTAAAAAAGTTTCAGTTATTCATAAAAATGCCACATTACGTTTTTTTTTTTTTTAAATTTCAGTTAATTTTGAAAGTGCCATAATGCATTTTTAAAAACAATTTTTTTCAAATTACTTGAAAAAACTGATTTTTTTTTTCTAAAATTTTATCTTGTATGAGAGCCAAATTCAAATTCGGGTCACTTTGCTTTTTCAGTTGCTGTAAATGAGTATTATTATTTTTTCAATCAAAATTATTTATCAATTTATTAAAAAATAATTTGATACTTGTACTACTTATATCAACTTAAATTAATTATTAATTTATTAAAAAAAATGCGACAAAATTTGGACATGAATTTGTTGCGGGTACTTTCTTGACAACAATGATAGTAACATGTCATCAGATACTCTATCCTACGTGGGACGATCGACAGCGTTGATCTTATATACCACAGTTTTCTACATGTTACCAATAATCAATACTATCTCTGCGTGTTTTTGTCCTTTTCTTTTCTCACTACCAGGTCCACTACCACCACACTTCTTTGTTTTCCCCAGAGAGAGAGAGAGAGAGAGTGTCTTACTTTTCGCTCTGCTGCACGCCTTAATTGAGAGAGATTCTACCCTCGGAAGTGACAAACAAATTAAGACGAACAACAAATTAAAACATTACTCTATTAATTAACCATACCCAGTCCCAGTACTCTCACTCACCCCTTCCAATACTTTTCACAGAGAGATAGAGCTGATTTCTACCCTTTCTTGCCAAATCCAAACATGGGTTCCCCTGCATTTTGCTAGAAGAAGAAAAATAGCCCAGTTTCTTGAACAATTTGTAGTGTGTGTGTGTGTGAGAGAGAGAGAGAGAGAGAGAATAGTTCATCTTGTATCACCCTTTGGTGAAAATCCAAATATGGATAACCTAACATTTATCTAGAAGAAGAAATCCCAGTTTCTTGAGCATTTTCCACCATTTCCAGCAAAATCCCAACATGGGCATTCCACCGTTTCTTTTCGCTATTTCTCTCATGTATGCCCTCATTTACTGCCCACCCGCTGCTTGTGAAAATGCAGAGCTGACAGCTCTCATGGAAATGAAATCCAGTCTCGATCCATACAATACCCATCTCGCGTCATGGACCCCTTCAAGTAATCCATGCGAGTCTTTCGAGGGTGTTGGGTGTAATGAAATGGGTCAAGTCACTAACATTTCTTTACAGGGGAAAGGTCTCTCCGGCGAGCTCTCGCCGGCGGTTTCTGGGCTCAAGCGCTTGACCGGTCTTTACTTGCATTACAACTCTTTGTCTGGAGAAATTCCAAAAGAGATCTCCACCTTGACTGAACTCACTGATTTGTATCTCAATGTAAATAATCTTTCTGGGAGCATTCCACCTGACCTGGGATCCATGGAAAACTTGCAAGGTTAGATACTATCTGTTTTTTCTCTTTTTTATGGCTCGACCTAATAATTAGTACATAATTTTTCATTCGACTTTAAAATATACAGTAATATTCTTAAAATACGAACCTTTTTCTTATTTTCTTCAAGTAACTAGACAGCAAAAAAGAGCTCATGTAGTCCACTGGGACTAATTGGAATACAAGCCTAGTTTAGTTGAATTTGAAGCAAATGTGATTTAAGATTATTTGTAGTTTACATCCCAAAAGCATGAATCTTGTGTGTGTTTGTGTGTGTGTTGGAGGGGGTTGCTATTTCTTCTTTTAGCTTATCATCATTATTATTTTGCTTTGCTTTTTTTCCAATATGTTATGTCTCCAAGATAATGAGCTTGAATGAGAAATAGAACTTGAATAAGGAAAAGCTCTAGTGCCATGATTTCATCCAAAAATTCTGTTTCTTTAAAACTGAAAATTATAATTTTATTTTCCCTCATTGGTATGCTGCTCCAACCTAATCTAACTTAAGGGTTTTCATAAACTTTCTAATGAGTGGTAACAGAGTAAAGATGTTGATGTTGCTTAAAGTTTGTTTTCTGCAACTATTTCCATCATTGTAGCATCCAAAATTATGTCTATAATATGTGACGGATAAGAACATATTATTAGGTTGTGGGTTTTTCGATTTTGCTTAATGGTTGATTTTTTCTGCTGCTATTTAATCACGGGCTTCAGCTAAGCTTATGTGTTTAAAATTTGATGGACAAGAAAGCTCTTTTAGGTTGCAAAAATTTTCAATTTTGGTTGATAAAGGTCTTTGTGCAGCTACTCATTCCATCATGCGTATTGTCCAAGATTACATAATTAAAAGGAAAAAACACACACTAAACTCTAGATTTCTTTAAGCGGAAGGCTCCTCTCAATTTTGAATCTCCAAACTGTTTTTCAAAATATTATGCCATTTTTCATAGTTTCTTTGTGGTTGCTATGCAGTTTTGCAGCTCTGCTATAACCAATTCAGTGGAAGCATACCCACTCAGCTGGGTTCTTTGATGAAGCTCAGTGTTCTTGCCCTGCAATCTAATGAACTCAGTGGTGCAGTCCCTGCAAGCCTCGGAAATTTGGGCTCATTAATGAGGCTAGATTTGAGTTTCAACAACCTATTTGGATCCATCCCGACAAAACTAGCAGATGCTCCTCTGCTAGAAGTTTTAGATGTCCGAAACAATACTCTGTCTGGCAATGTACCTCCTGGTAATCACCTTCAATTAATGTTTTCTCTTAGGTATATGACTTATCAATGTTAGTATGTTTTCATGCTTTTCTTAAAATCTCCAAACTACACTTGTTTTGCAAGATTTGGGTTAAAATGTTGCCAAGTAGCCACAACTAGAGTTGTTTGCGGAAATGAGTTCAGTTGTGGTTTTGGGAAATTTTGATATAAATCCATGGCATACATGTACTGATACATAGTAAGTTTGGATGTTGTAAAAGGACATGCAAGTTTGCTAGTAAAGTATGTTAATTTCCCTTTTTCATATTGGTGTTTCCTTTTATGATTTTTTCTGATGGACTGAATCTAATCAAGTTTACATTTGCTTGTTATGAAAAAAAGCCATGAAGAGATTAGGTGGAGGGTTCCAATATGAAAACAACCCTGGACTTTGTGGAGTTGGGTTTTCATCCTTGAGAGCTTGCACTGCTCTAGATCGTTTGAACTCAGATCGACCAGAGCCTTTTGCCAGCACAACTGGTCTTCCAACTAAAAGCATTCCCGAGACTGCTGATTTGAAGTTGAATTGTACCCAAACCCGGTGCTCAAATTCTTCAAAGGCCCCACAAGCTTCAATTATTGTTGGCGTAATCGTAGTTATTGTGGCATTCTCTGTTATAGGGTTTATAGCCGTGGTACAATATCGCCGTCGAAAACAGACAGGGCCCGCATGTGATTTATCTGATGGTCGTCCCAGCACTGATCAGGCCAAAGAGACTCATAGGAAAAATGGCTCTCCTCTTATTAGCCTCGAGTACTCCAGCGGCTGGGACCCATTGGCTGAAGGCCGACGTTTTGGTGGGGTCTCCCAAGAGCTTTTTAAGAGCTTTAGGTTCAATATGGAAGAGGTGGAGTCAGCTACACAGTACTTTGCACATAAGAATTTGCTAGGAAAGAGCGGATTTTCAGCCATTCATAAAGGAACTTTAAGAGACGGAACTGTTGTTGCTGTGAAAAGCATTACTAAAAGTAGCTGCAAGTCTGAGGATGCTGAGTTCTTGAAGGGGCTGAATGTATTGACCTCGTTGAGACATGAAAACTTGGTGCAGTTGAGAGGTTTTTGCTGCTCAAAAGGCCGTGGGGAGTGTTTTCTCATTTATGATTTTGTCCCAAATGGCAATTTGTTGCGGTATCTGGACATGAAGGAAGACGGTCAGGTCCTTGAGTGGTCTACCAGAGTTTCAATTATCAATGGCATTGCCAAGGGTGAGTTCTTCTTTCTTTGTTTATACCTGGCTATTTTGTTTGTCATTCACATTCAATTTTTTTTAGGTACTGCCTATATCCCAATAAAAAATAAATATCCTTATCCATATTGGTTTGTACCAACAAATAGTCTCACTTCTAAAAGCGTAATAATTTGGTGTAATTTCGTAAAGGTTCAAGCTAGTAAAGTCATTTTTATAAAGTTTCACTTGTTCTAATTCACACTTAGACTCATGATGCAATATGATGAGATCATTAAGGATTTTTATGTACTTATGTTACTAAAAATGCTTAAATTTAACCTTTCAGCAAATGTCCCTCAATGTGAAATTTGGATATTCATTTAGGGACGTAAGGAGTATGTTCCTTAGCAGTTACTTTCAACACATGCTCCGGTTGTTTCACATAAAGTGATTTTTGGTAAAGGGCAACCGGTGCTACAAGAGCTCTCACTATACGTGGGGTCCAATATGAATATTGCTCCTATATTTTTCGGGTGGTGTCTTGTAGTTTATGGAAAATGAGTCAAACCATATACTATATTTTACAACTTAAAGAAAAATACCCTTTCCTTAAAGATTCAACTCTAGTCACTTTCTGAATAATGAAGCTCCTCTCTTTCCCATTTTGCCACTATTTATGAGAAAGTAGTCTCCTATGAATCACCTAAAACAAAATCGATGGGTCATTTTGGGGGTTAATTTCCCATCCACTAACCAAGCATAACAAATTCAAGTACATTTTTCATGAAAATGACTCCCTGTAAACAAATTTGCCTGATATTTTTGTGAACATGTATGATATGGACCTATATGGGTCCATTTAATTGCCGAGGCTGACCCCTTTTAACTTCACCTTGAATAGGTATCGAGTATTTACACGGGAGCAAAGTGAATAAACCAGCACTAATTCATCAAAACATATCAGCCAAGAACGTGCTCATAGACCAGCGTTTCAGACCCTTGCTTTCTGATTCTGGCCTGCACAAGCTTCTCACAAATGACACTGTATTCTCTGCACTCAAAGCCAGTGCAGCCATGGGGTACCTAGCTCCTGAGTACACCACCACTGGTCGATTCACAATGAAAAGCGACATTTACGCATTTGGGGTCCTCGTATTCCAAATCATATCCGGAAAAAGAAAATTCGCCAGCTCAACGCGATTCGCTGCTGAATCATGCACTTTCCAAGATTTTGTTGATGCAAATATTCAAGGCAGATTTTCAGAGCAAGAAGCTGCAAAACTTGCAAGAATTGGGCTCATGTGCACCCATGATTCTCCCGAGCAAAGGCCATCTATGGAAGAAATTGTTCAAGATCTTGAAAGCCCATGCTGACTGTTTCAGATCTCATTCAGCAATTGTGTCTTTCTAGCCATTGTCTGAGAATTTTCAGTAGTCTCATTAGTAGATATGTTGCTGCTAACTTGAACTTGTCACAGTTGATGGAACCTGTAGGGATTAATGTTGTATCTTTATTGTGAATGTTGTTGTAGTATTAAGTCTTGTAGCTTAGGAAGGAATTTTATGGGAGATTTTCTCCCTTAAGCATCTGTATCAATGAAAACTTGCTTTGATAAGTAGCAAATCTCCACTAAAGCCATAGTAGGAACTTGGAGCTGAGACATGCTTCACTGACCCAGATTATTCCACTGGCTCATGCTTCAACATCCATTTCCAGAATTCATTTGCCCCTAAGTGGGTCCTACATGAATCGAATAAATTTCGGGGATCTTTGATGTAAAAGCAAGAAATACGTGTCTCTATTCGGACCATTCGATGCAGCGGACCAGTTGCGCTTCTATTGTAGAGTTTAGTGTCAATAGTTTGAGGACTCACATTTTGTACTTTTCAACAAGTGCTTAAAGATTTTGAAATTGGCAAGTACATGAATTAAGTGATTAGTAATATGACATCATGTGATTCTATGATTGATAGTCTTTTCAAGTTTGTTGAGAGTTCCACATTTGTTTGAGCTTGTTTAACAATATATTGGCAGTTGGGGTTATGACTTTGACAGCCTTGTGCAAGAAAACAAACATTTTTTACTTACTGTCCTTGCAAATGTGAGAAAAGTGTGTGTGTGTGTGTGTGTGTGTGTGTGAGAGAGAGAGAGAGACAGAGATAGATCAAGTTACAACTCTTGTGATTCTCTCTTCCCCTTATTTTTTCATTTTCTTTATGGGCCCAAAATCATCCTCACATTTCCCAACTTGGCGAGTTTAAAGCTGATCTACATTTTTTTTCCAAGTAAATAATATTTTCTGGTTAAAGGTAAAAAATAATGAATATTTTACTTATACTTTATCCGTCTCATATTAATATGCAAAAAGACATCTTTTGATCATTTATGAAGTAATAAAGTGTCAAAATGAACGTGGAATCCACTTGTCATACTTACTACTAAGAAACGGAGAGAGTATAGCTCAAGTTAATAGATGAAGTTTTAATGGTAAAGTGGTGGTTTGGACCAGTTTGTAATAATTCATCTAAATGAAGTGATGAAAGAAAGTTTGTCAAGGCTTAACCCAATAAAGTTTGAGGAAAAACCTTATGGGATATTGAACTATAGAGAGATTTAAAAGTATTCCTTATAGTTATTTTACCATTGAGTTAGTTTTTGAAATTAGGGTAGGACCCCTTTCTCAATGTCTAGATTCAAGATATTCATTTTAACCCCCTCATATTTTAGAAAATGAATTATTCAAGAAAAATTGATTAAGAACATGCAAGAGTTAAATATCTTAATTATAATTACTAGCTATTTACACTTAGATATTAGTAAATTCCCCATAATACCAACTCTCAAAAATCTTCTTTTAAGTCTTGATAACCCTAGGAGATCTAATTCTAAACACATGCTCTTCCCCAGTACACTTGTCCACCTTAACAACCCAATGACCCCTTTTTGCACCACCACCACCGCCACCACCACTTTTAGTCACTTTTCCGGCAACCCGAGTCAACAACAACCCTTCTCCGATCGGCAACAACTGTGTATTCGCTCCGCTCCACCTCCACGAATCTTTACAAAACGCGTTATACCCCAACACAATAGTATTCCTATCCCTCCCACTTCTTTGGATGTTCCCAAGAATACCCTCGTGGTTCTCGAGATTACAATCGACAACCACGAGATCAGCTTCTCTGTAGTGGCTTGATAGTAATTCTTGAGCATCCCCAATGACAAACTCAACATGACTGGCATCTGAACTAAGGGCGTGTTTCGATGAATGCAATTCTTCTACACCACGTACAATGCAGATCACTCGGCCACCTGTTTGATGGGCTGCTGCCACTAGGCCTAATGTGGTGGAGCCAGCAGTGGTGGCACATGCCACCACCATGAGCTGGACATTGTTTCCGGCAGCTAGGGCTGAGATGAACTCTGCTACGTCTGGTTCATTAGCTTTCTTTCCCTGAATCAAGATTAAAAATATGATAAGAAAACGATATAGTTAACAAAAAATATACATATGGGATTATGGAAATGCCAAGGCAGTTTAAGAAAATGTAATGTAACATACCATTTTAATGGTATTGAGGTAGGCTTTAGTGGCATTTTCTGCTGACCAGCAATCCATCTTTCTCCTTCTCTAGGTTTCTTGTGGTTTTCCTTCGGAAGAGGAAGAAGAAGGCTTTGAACCTTTGGTAGATAATTGTTTATTTTGCCTTGTCCTTGTGAGTAGTTTGGGTTTATATAGAGTCCAATCAACCTATGGGGCTACAAGGGAGGTAGGCTTTAACAGACTTATAAATTAAATGCTACATCCTAATAAGGGACCCAAAACCTTGCATCGGATATACTATCACTAATAATTTTTATAATATACTTTCATTAAATTTAATTATATTTTTGAAATTCAATAAAATTACCTAAAATAAAATAAGACTTATGAATATTTTATCTTATAAAGTGTAGCAATGGCTCTACTGTATTTCTCTGTATATACATCAGGTTCCAAGTGAGCATTGATAGCAAGTGGGGTGGCTTTCTATTTTCAGAAACCAATTATGGATTTATCACTGCAAATTAGTTGTTTCTTGATTTAACAAATTAGGAGTAATTTTTTAATAAAAAATTGACATTACACCCTTCCCTAAATATTCATCTGCTTGCTGTAATGTCGTATTTAGAGGGACAGTTGAAATTTCCATCAACAGTTTAATTTAATTTAATTTAATTTAAAATTTTGTTAGAATTTCTTTGGGGGCAAACCATACAAATCCCATGTTAGTTCTGCAATATCCAACCAACTTTTATTAAATATTGTCCAAGTCTTCAATATATACACTCGTAATACATGATACAAGTCGCAATATATTTGTCAAACCTTTTTAAAAAAATGCGTTTTACTAATTTATATATTGCGTGTACCTTAATAAAATTGTACTAACCCAAGGCAATAAAGTAATGATGCTATTGAAACATAGTTAATTTGAACTAACCTAAAATAAAATTGTGACACTTATTACTACGAAACATCGAGAATAATTTTTCTAAGGAAATAAATTAATGATGTTCTTTGGAATTAGCTTTTAAGATTCCAACTATTCTCTTCGATTCAAAATATATGTTGTTTTAGAAGTTAATTTTTATCTCAAAATTTTTGACTCTTTTATTATTATCAAGAAATCTTTGTTCTTGTATACCAATAACTATACCCTCATTTATGCTTGTGAAATATTTTTCATAAAATCATTAATCATTAAATTATCTAGATAATCAGATTATTCTACAGATGTACAAGTCTAGTTTTTTTTTTCATACTAAGCGTCGTATAAAGTGTAGGTTTTTTTTTTCATATTAAGCGTCATATAAAGTGTAGTTTTTTTTTAGATGTTCCAAATCAGAAGGCAAGAAGAGGGTTCAAACATATTTTTCATATTAAGCGTCGTATAAAGTGTTGTTGTTTGTTTTTTTACGATGTTTCAAGATAGAAGACAAGAAGATGGTTCAAACTTTAACGTTTATCTATCGACAGTGAGGATTTGATTTTACCGTTGAGTCACTAAATATTAGGACAACTTGTGTTTTCTTAAAGTTGTTTGTATAAAGCTATTTTTGCTATGTATTGTGTAGTCGTATTAAACAGCTATTGTTTTGCCTCCCCTAAGGAATACAGAGATCTAGATCTGTTCAAGCTGTTTCCCTGACCAAACACAGAGGAAGAACATGTATATTAATCTTATGTCTCATGGTCTCTCTCCTACATTATGAAACGTCCTAATTTGTCTGATTATGTTCAATCTTTGCTATTGCACTTTCTTGGTGAAGATCATGTTTTTCTTTGCCCATTTTTATTTGTACAATTGATAATTTTTGGGTTCAAAGTTTAGGGGGCGATAATCGTAGTTTGATGTTCAATTTTGTCAATTTATAATTAAAAGTTAACAACGTTAGTCAGTTAGGTTTTTGTTGATGAAATTGTTTAAGTCAAACTCTTATTGACACATACCCCTGAACTTTGAACACTAAGTTGAAAATACCCTCTAAACTTTGGACCTATATATATTGACAAAAAATAAATAAATCAACTTTTCGTCCAAAAACCCCTAATTGACTTAACATTGTTAATTTTATATCCTAAATGATAAAAATGGAATATTAGACCTCGGCCGACGACACACTCCCCTACCTTTTGGATTCTAATTTGTCATTTTATCTTTTTATTTTTGTATTTTCCTTCATAAACAACACTCCTCCCAATCATATAATTAGTGTTTTTTTGTCTTTTCCAAAATAAATACTCCATATTTTAAACAAGAAAATAGTTTTAATATAATTTTACTATGATTCAAACAATGTACAAACAAATAAAACACACTTGTCGTAAATTTAACAAGTCAACTGTGACAATTATTACGAAACAACAGATAGAACAGATTCCATAACATAATAATGTATAACAAACATTGTAAGGGCAAACTAATAAAAATTGAAAAGAAATCAGTAATTACCATAACATAATGTTGCACCAAACATTGTCTTGGGCAAAGTAATAAAAATTGAAAAAGAATCAATGCATACTGCATAGATTTACATAGTTCACTCATTATGAGTAAGATGCATGTACGGGCACAAAGTGTTGCATACACATCACGCAGTGTGATCTTCTTACTCCAAATGACTTTAAAAGAAAAAATAGAATTTAAAATATCTCATTGTGTACGGATTTCGCACTGCAGGTTCAATGTTTTATTTAGCGATTAAGGGTTCAAAATTAACAAAAGTTGACAGTTAAAGGATTTTTTGATCAAATCGTTATAAATCGCCGTTAAACCAGACCCTTATTTGCTAAAACAAGATAACTTTAGACCCTTATTTGCTAATATTTGATAACTTCAGACCCTAAATTGCCATTATTTAATGACGATTTCTAATGATTTGGGCCAAGGACTCTAAGACCCATGACTCATATCAATATTCCACCAAAACACATTTGAAATTAAAATTCCATCAAAACCCGTGTCACTCCTATAGCATCCCGTCAGATCTTATACCATGTGGTATAGGACCATTTTTTTTTGCAATTTTTTCACTTTAAAAAAAAAATTAAATAAAAATCATATTTTTAGTTTTATACCCTAAATGTATAAGATTAAAAATACTCGTATAGCTAAGTATGAGAATATTTTTATCATCATTTTTCATATTTTTCTTAAAAATATAATACAATTTGGTCTTATATCATTGGTATAAGGCTAAAAAAAAGTCCTATACCATTGATATATAAGACTGAAAAAAAAAGTCTTTGATATAGGACTAAACAAATAATAAAAAGAAAAAATTACTAAAGAATAAAGTCCTATATCATATGGTATAAGACTGAAAAAAGGTCATATACCATGTGGTATAGGACTATACCATGTGGTATAGGACCGTCGACGGGTTTTTGAGGAATTTTAATCTCGACTTTCGAGGTTTAAGGAAATTTTGATCTCAGTTGGATTTTGATGGGATTTGATTTGGATTGTGTGGGTAAGGAGGAATTAATCCTAATGATTTTGTCAAAAAATATTTGGACTCTTAATCACCAAAAATGAAACATCAAATTCTACCGTGCAAACACCCCCTATATTTTTGCCCACAGGTTGATAACGGGAGTAAAATTATAAAGGTTTTTTTGGCTTTAAAAAGTCCAAGAAATGGCAAGAGAGGGATCTAGAGGGGAAAAGGGGAGGTTCCATGGGGGTTGAATGTAACACATGAGTAAACAGGTTGAATTAATTGCCAAATTAGCAACACTTAATTGGCCACCATGCTTCTGCACATGTACTTCCTTCCATAATATTGCTTTTACATTTTTTAGATCAATCTTGTGATATCCTCAATAACACGTTAGAAATTAGAAATATGTGAGAATTTAGTATGTTACCTAAAAAGCTCATACACTATTATTAAGTATCAAATTATTCATTTGACTTTTAGAGGCCTGTAATTGATTGTGATTAACTTAAATAAGAAGGTGTTTAGTGAATTAGTGTGCGTTGCCTACGTAGCGGGTCGAACGTTAGGCTTGAGTCATTGAGCCGTAGTTAATCCAAATGAAAAGGTGCTTAGTAGGTCATTGTTTGACGCTACGTAGCGAGTCGAGATTCGGGCTTGGATCGTTACAAATCACAAAAATAAGTGTTGTATATCTAAATTAAAATAATAATTAGTGTCATTTTATCGTACTAGTATTCAGATAAGTCAAAACAATAATAATTTTTCAGAATTGCATAATATTAAGTAGATTTTTATAAAATTATTATTAAAATTCGATTGAGTTGACTAAATGAATAGCATTTGTGCACACTGAGCGGGATGGAGGAAGTATTTATTATATATGGTTAAAAGAGAGTACTTCATTTGTACCCCAATAAGGTATCTAGTTTAATTTTGGATGAAGATTAAGATAAAATAAATATTATGAATATTAAAAGCAAAATAGGAGAGAGAAAATTGGTAGAAAATAGCAAGTGAGTTGTTAGTATAGCAAGTGGGTCATATTATTTATTTTATAAAATAAAACAACTAAATATCTTACCCTGAAACAAACAGATAAAAAAAAAATCTTATTTCGGAACGAAGAAGAGAGTATAATGTATAAGACTACATACAATGGTTTCATACACCCTCCCCATTTCATCTAATACTTTTTACACTTTTTCTCATCCACCTAATATTTCATTTACCCATTTCATCTAACCCCCTACAATAACTAACTTAAATTAAATTTCAACTCCCTCCAACTCATCATCCTATACCCCACCATTTTGAGTGTTTTTTTTTTTTTTTATGTCCAAATCAAATGAAACTTATATCAATTTGTAGGAAAAAAAAATGATGAATTTTGGTGAAAAATAAAATAAAAAAAATTTAATTTACTAGGTGATAATTAAGCTCAAATTGAAAAATGAGTGTTTTTTTTTGTGTCCAAATAAAATGAAACTTATATCAATTTGTTGGGAAAAAAATTTATGAATTTTGGTGAATTTTTCTTTTTATTTTTAAATTATTTATTATGAAATAATTGAGTTTAAATAATTGGGTGAAAAGTGATAAAGTCAAGACCAATAAGGTCTTGATACATGGCAACTTAAAAAAAAAAAAAAAAAAACCAAAAGCAATGTTTCAATCGGGATGAAACATTTCATCTCACTAATTCATTCAACCCACTTTCAACTATCCATTGCAGTGTTTCATCCAATTGAAATCCATTTCATCCTTCAATTCAACTCCCCACTG
This sequence comes from Adenophora triphylla var. japonica, assembly GCA_022495995.1. Lineage (NCBI taxonomy): Eukaryota > Viridiplantae > Streptophyta > Magnoliopsida > Asterales > Campanulaceae > Adenophora > Adenophora triphylla. Next base: position 660,869 of record JAFEMH010000576.1, on the reverse strand, counting down.
CTGGTAGTCTAATATGGAAACCAAGGAATTTAAAGTTAATCCACATGGGCTTGTAAAAAATGAAGATTAGTAACATTGTTTAGCCGTACAAATTGTAATAATAGTTGTACTTTGTCCATATCATAGCTGTAATGTTTTGTATAAGAGGGACAGTCCAAATTGTTTAAAAATCTGCACCATGGTTAGTGGCCAATTAAATTGATGAGCCCGGATCTACTGGACCGGGCCCGCGCTCGGTCTAGTCCAAGGAACCAGTGACGTGGCAGTTCCTAGACCGCTGGAGGGGAGACCGCGGACAAATAGGCCCTTGTGGTCAAGATCGTGTCCCTCCTCGCATCATCCTCTTCGAGGACCATTGGGACCCTGCTCGCTGGATCCGTGCCCGCATGAGTCATGCCCGCATCAACCGTGCTCGCGTCATATATCTTTGACTGCGGGCACAACGTTGACCGCGGGCACATCTTGCTTCCGGTTAATGTCAAGCCTTGCGAGCAAGTTAGCTTGCGCTCTGACAGCTCCCGACTGCCGGCTCCCAATCACGCATTCAATGCGGCTCGGTCCGCGCCTACTTATTCCATTTAATGCAATAAGCGGCTACACGGCTCATGTCCCTTTCGGCCATGTCCCACAGACGATCAATGTTCCCTCCCGACGGGACCAATTAGGCTGCGGACACGTGTAGGCGGTCGAAATACGAAAGTGCCCCCTAGGGTGATCTCGTGCTTACCTCAACAAGCACCGTGGCATTGCTATAAATAGAAGGCCTTTACCCCCTTGGGCAAGGTAAGTTCCATATACAATTGAGTAAGCTCTTTTACTCTCTAAACCTAAACACACACACTCCAAAGGTATTCAAAGCCTTATTACTCAGTATTCTTACTCTCACACCCGAGGGCCTGAGTTGGAGTAACATCCAACTTTGACCTTAACGGTGCTTGTTTGTGTTGTGATCTAGGTACACAAATCCACCAAATATATCCTAGCCGGATATCCTTGAACCGCTCCGACCCCGAAAAGGCTGTGGCGTCATCGGTGGTTCCATTGCGGAAAGGCGACTTTCTTTCGTTTCTCGTTAAAAATCTTTTGTTTTCAAGGCACCTCACGTGTCCTAAACAAATTCGGTGCCGAAAGGCTCTTCTATTTTACGTCACTAAGTTTTTCCCATTTAAAACTTTTGTTTTCAGACACACCTTTGTAGTCTAAACAACTTGTCAAAAGACACTTCTTTTCGATTATTTTCACCTTTACGTGACATGTCTCAAATTCTAAAAAATGCTTTGGTCATTTAACCGTAGAGGAGGAAAACCAAGCCGAACCCTCCAATAACAATAGGGAAAGGCAAACCAACTCTGTCTTCAACGAGAATGGGGGCCCATTCTCGGCCTCAAAATCCCCGGCTCAACGAGTTCTCCACTTAGGTTAACCGAGGAAGCCACGTCTTTGAGAAAGCTCAAGCCCTACTAAACACTAGCCCAAAAACTCCCCAAGCTCGCATAAAAAACACCAATCGGCCACCCCACTTTCCCAGAACAGATCACGAGAAGGAAGGAAATCCTAGCCTCCAAATCAGGCGGTCGCGGAAGCCATGGCCATCAACGACGCGGAGATGGAAATATTTGAAATAGAGGCTAATGGAGGGCTACAGTTCCTCAAGGGTCACAAAGGTTCTCCCAACGAGCTCCGCACACTCGCTTGCTAGTCAGGCGTAGGGGGCAAACCGGGTTGACCCGGCCCTTGAGCGCGGACGGCCGGCCGGACGGAGCGTGGTGCATGTAGATGATAGCGAGGAAAGGGGAAGAGGCACGATCAAATCACCGTGCGAAGTCAAAGCCGAGACCCTTGGCTCCGGCCGAGAGAAGGCCGTGACTCCACGGGCTAAAAAGCAAAAGGTTGATGATCGAGAACCCGAGTTTGTGGAATTCATGCGAGAAGATGTGGGAAACCCATCGGAAGGCTGCCCGAAGTGTGGCCGCACTATGGACGCCTTCGGCGATAAAATTGCGCGGGCACCATCCGAAGAGGCAAACCCCGAGATGGACACCTATGACGGATCCAAAAATGCCAAAAGTCATATGGGAAGATTTGAGGGCCGAGATGGCTTTATTCTCCGCGGATGAGTCGGTGATGTGCAAAGCTTTGGGCTGCGACCTTCATTTGGCAAGGCCCTATCTTGGATGCTAGCCCTCGAAGCCGGTGTATCCGGTCATTCGATCGGTTCGAGTCCTCTTCCTCAATGCCTTTGCCGGAGCGAGTGTGCCCGCTAGACCAAACGAGATCTTGTCCGTGTCAAGCGGGCACCAAATGAGCCTACAAAAGATTATATATCCCGGTTCGGGAAGGTGAGCGAGAGATTGTGGACTGGACGAGGGGACATCGAGACTATGTTTTGAAGGCGGCCTCGGTAACTCCTTCCTCAAAATGAATTTTGCCTCCCGACAAACCTAAATCGATGGAGGAAATGTATGAAAGGGCATCGGCCATTGCCTCGCCGAAGAGCCTAGTGTGCCGCTCCACGAGCCTGCGAAAGAAAGGATAAGCCAAGTCCGGGAGACCACCCGGAGCCCGCTCATGCCAATAATCGGGGGCAAAAACAGTAGGGGGGATCGAAAGGCTCAAAAGGCCGTGGCGAAACGGTTTATACGAGCTCACCGACCCAGGGTGGTGATCATGAGAAACCTCGAGACTTTCCTCCTCCTCCCCCATGCTTCGAAAGCCAAATGAGAGGAGTAGACTTAAATTACGTGAGTTTCACAACGACCGCGGGCACGGGCGAGGATTGTTTCCAGTGGCGAGTAATCCGGCGAGAAAATTAATAACGGGGAGCTAACCAAGTGGGTTAAGGGAACAATGCCCCCAATAACAATGATCGGCGGCGGGCACGACACACGCGGGGACCGGACGGGAATGAAAGAGATAATAATGATGACGATTTTGGGGACTATGACATTAACTTCATTGGGGAGGAACCTCCCACTAGTAGGCGGTTGTCTCTCCAAATTCGGACATTAGAGAAGGTTTTCTCCATCCCCGCCACGGCCTAGGAGGAAGAGGCTGAAGTGGGTTCAAAAGGAGTGAACTTGCCTCCACCCTTTTTCATTCCACACGGCCGCTCACCCTCGGAATGAGAATCAACCGGGCAAACATAGGCCGTGTGTTGGTAGATCTTGGGTGCCGCGACATACTTTACTACCATACTTTGATTGGAATGAGAATGACGGAAGCACATCTCACTCCATATGCGGGCATGCTCGAAGGCTTCACAAACCAGCGTAAGGGTAAAGGGGACGATTGTGTTTGACGTAGCTATTGGAGAAAAACCCATGCGAGAAGACGGCCAAGATAACTTTCATGGTGGTCGATCTTCCTTCCCAATACAATGCCATTCTCGGCGTAGCTGCTCAGCCGAATTGGGAATAGTTGCGTCCGTCCCCCACCAAAGGGTGAAATTTAACACCCGGGCGGGGTTGCTACCATCAAGAACCGGCCGGGAGATTCCTCAGAAACCTTTGGAGGAAAAGAGGAAAGAAGCAGAAAGGCCGGACATCACGCCGCGAGATAGAGGGCAAGGACAAAATAATAGAGGGAAAAGGCGAGGACAAATCAACAAAGGGAAAGCCCTTGCACTCCGCCGCCACCGTACCAATTGGCATGCTTTCTTTCCATTCCACAAAGGTGGAGCTCAAAATGAGCGAGAAAATCAAAGCGATTGGGCCCTGTTGAGGAGGATATATTGATCGAGGAATAGAGGGGAAATTGACCGCGATATCATATATTCAATGGCAACGCGGCGAAGCTCGAGTCAACCCCCAACTATTGTCATTGACTCCTGCCTGTCGTGAAATCGGCGACCTTCAACCTAACGACGAGCTCGAGGAGGTGGTAATCAATCCCCACTTCCCAGAGCAAACAGTTAAGGTTGGGTGGAAATTCACAGCGAGGAAAGAAGGATACTTATTGAGTTCCTTAGAGCAAATTGCGATGTATTCGCTTGGAGGGTGGAAGATATGCAAGGCATCGGCGAGGACGTGATCCTCCATAAAATCAACGATGACCCCTCCTTCAAAAACATTCACCAAAAATCCGAGATATTTCTCCTAGGAGAAAGAGATTGCCATCAAGGAAGAGGTGGAAAAGTTGCTAAAAGCGGGGATAATAAAGGAGATCTCCTACCCCAGTGGTGGCCAATGTGGTCATGGTTAAGAAATCGATGGCGAGATGGAGGATGTGCGTTGATTTCACCGATCTCAACAAGGCATGCCCCAAAGATTGCTTCCCTCTTCCTCGCATAGACGAGATTGGTGGATTCTATGGCCAGGACCACGAGTTCTAAGCTTCATTGATGCCTACTCCGGCTACCACGAGATCCGAGATGGCTCACGAAGATGTCCGCTCTGTAGCTTTCATTCTTTGCGGGCAAGACATCTTGCTACACTATGATGCCCTTCGGGCTAAAAAATGCGGGAGCCACATGTCGGCGCATGGTCAATCTGGTCTTTAAAAACCAACTAGGCGAGAAATCTAGAGGCCTACATTGACGACATGGTCATAAAAACTAAGGAAAACTCCCACGAGCTCGATGTGGAGGAAACCTTCAAAAACTTGCGCCATAACGACATGAAGCTAAACCCCCTTAAGTGCGCTTTCGGGGTCAAGGCGGGCAAGTTCCTCGGATTCATGGTCAACCAAAGAGGGATAGAGGCTAATCGAGAGAAAATCCGAGGCCCTATTAGACATGAAACCTCACACTGCGTGAAGGATGTACAAAAACTTCGATAATTCGCATCACCGCACTTGGCCGCTTCATCTCGCGGTCGGCGAGAGAGATGCCTCCCCTTCTTCAAAACTCTCGAAAGGGAAGAGAGGCGATGAATTTACATGGAGCACGAGTGCCATCGGGCTTTGAAGAAGTCAAGACATACCTCGGGCGGCCACCTCTACTCGGCGGCCGGTGCCGGAGAAGAGCTTTTTCTATATTTAGCCGTTCTTGATACGCGTGCTTGGTTGTTCTTGTGAGGAGGAGAATAACTCCCAAAAACCGGTTTATTATGTAAGTAAGGCCTTTGTCCGCCGTAGAAGGGCGTTATCTTAATATAGAAAAGTTAGCTTACGCCTTGCTTGTATACTGCTTTCGAAAATTAAGAGCCTACTTTTACGCACATCCTATAAGCTGTACTAGCGAGGCCCCGCTTAGAAAGGTTTTACATAAACCCGAGTCCTCGGGGAGAATGCTAGCTTGGTCTATAGAGCTCGCGAGTTCCGGATCACCTACTCCCAGAAAGACAATCAAAGCGCAGGCCTTAGTTGATTTTGTAGTAGAATCATCATTCAAATTAGCGGACGGCGACCTCGGAAAAAGAAAGCGAGCGAGAATCGGAAGATGACCCAAAAGCCCGAGCACGAAATTGTTCAACGAGGAGCGTCCGGAAGAGGTGTGGACTTTATATGTGGACGGCTCGCGAGCAAGTTAATCAGTGGAGCGGGCATACTTCGGTTGCACCTGCATGAGAAATTCATGAGGGCCTTGAGGTTCAAGTTCGAGGCATCAAACAATCGGGCGAATATGAAGCAATCATAGCGGGCATGGAGGCGGCAAGAGACTTGGGAGTTCGGAATATTGAGATCAATAGTGACTCTCGGCTCATAGATTAATCAAATTAGGGGGAGTATGATACTATCAACCCGGTACTAACTTCGATCTTGTGACCTTGCAAAAACCCTCATCAAAAATTTCACTTACTATGAAATTTGAACCAAGTCATGAGAGAGGACAATGTGGAAGTGACCTCCTCTCAAGAATAGCAGAGCAAGAAATTGGTGAGTTGGAGACAAATTGCCGAGATTGAATTCACGGAGAGACACTGCTATAGATCGAATACGGATAAACAATATTGAGGATCAAGTAAGGGGCCCAGGGTGGATGAAATGAAGGATTACATCGAGAAGCAAACCCTCCGAGGATCCGGTAAAGGCTAGAGCCATCGAACGGTGTCCGCGAAATACCTCGTCCTCGATGGGGTGCTTTTCGGCGATCATTCACCAAGCCTTTACTAAGATGTGTTAAGACTCACATGGTCACCAACTTACTCTATGAGGTTCATGAAGGAGTTTGTGGCGGACATCCGAGTGCTCGCACCCTCTCGGACAAGATCAAATTCCAAGGATTCTTTTGGCCCACAATGAGAAGGGATGCGCGGGAGTATGTTAGAAAATGTGATAAGTGCCGAGAGATTTGCGGACATCCCTAGACTACCATCAACAGAGCGAGACTTTGGTAGTACCATCGTGGCCGTTTGATACGTGGGGGATAGATCTTATTGGACCATTTCCAGCTGCTAGAGGAAGCATCAAGTATCTTTGTGGTGGCCGTGGATTATTTCACCAAGTGGACGGAAGCAAAGGGCTTGGCCACTATTTCGAGATAACACTATCGGTTTTGTCCACGACCACATCTATTGTCGATTTGGGGTTCCCGAGCAATAATTTCGAGATAATGGCACCCAATTCTCCGCAAAATTCAACTGCTTGAATGTGTGAGAATGAAGGTGCGGCACCGTAAGTCCTTGATTGCCTATCCTCGGGGAAATGGTCAAGGCGAGGCTGCGAACAAGCTAGTCCTGCTTGCCTTAAAGAAAAATTTGGAAGGGCGAGGAGGGCGTTGGTTGGACGAGCTCCGGATCGCATTGTGGGTTGTCCGCGCCACGATAAGAAATTCAACGGGAGAAACTCCCTTCTCGCTCACGTATGGAGTCGGAGGCAATGGCTCCGGTGGAGGTAGCCCTACCCTCGTGCGAGTCACATACTTCGACGAGTCTCAGCGAGGCAAACGAAGGTGTGACCTGGACGATCTCGAAGAAGAGAATGCGGGCACATGAAAAAATGGTGAACTACAAACGAAGCGAAGAAGCACCATGATAAAAGAGTAAATAAAAGGAGTTTTCGGTTGAGGCGGGTACTCGAAGCGTAGAGGTCAGGGACCCACACCTGGTTTCAACAAAGTGTCCCCGAAATGGGAAGGTCCATATGAGGTTACAAAGATAGTCAAAGAGGGCACCTATATGTTGCGACCAAAAGAGGGAGAAGAGCTTAAGCACTCCTGGAATAGCGACCACCTTAAGAGATACTTCTTTTGAAGTCTTTGTAATTTTTGGAAGGAGTATAGACTATATATATATAAGGGAGAAGTTATCATCATATTTTGATGCAAAAATCAATTCCCACCGGCCTCAAAAGCTAAGGTGGATGCCCGCGTGCGGATGCCGGTGAGTTCAAGAGCCAACATATGAGCTCCTACTTGCGATGCGCAAAGATCTAAGGATCCGCATGCCTATATATGTACAAAGATCCATTACGATCCGTGCGTGATCGCGGGGAGGACTCCTCTGCTCGCGTGACACCACCAAGAATAAGTGGATATAGATGAACGTAGGTACAAAGGCCATGATGCCGTGCCTACGGACTCTAGTGGGGACAATGACCTGAAGTCCGGACCCACTAATTGCGCGAAGGACCTCGTTAGGGCCGTTACTCGCATGCCTGTATGTGACAAAGGCCTACATATAAGCCCGTTCACCAGATCGCCACGAGACCCTCACGAAAAACCTTAGGGAGTTTTGAATAAAGGGTCAAATAAGTGAGAACCTCCAATAAGGGGATACGAGATGCCGGGGGTTAAAGGGCCTCTATGCTAAAATATGCTCCTACCTTTACATTGCGCGGACAATAGCCTCACGGCCACCTTCTGCATGCCCTATGAAAGTATGCTTGCCTTGGCTACTTTTGACTTACACCACAGCTCGCAAGGCTGGGAATAAGTGTAAATGGATGAGAGTGATCAAACTAGTTTAACAAAGCCAAATAGACAAACTGGGGTCAAGACCCCTAACTTTGCCACAAGGCTAAACAAACGCGATCATAGAAGAATAAGGCTGACTCTCACGAAAAGCCTAAGGGTTTTGAATAAAGAGTTAGGAAAACTCAAAAAATGCGGGCGAGAGGGCCTACTAAGGCTTTGCCCGCGAAGGAGAGTATAAAGTTAATTGCAAGTCAAAAAGCTTTGGAAAAAGTAATAGGCAAGAATGCAAGTATTAAGATGCTCGAAGATTGCCAAACTACTCAAAATAGCCTACGAGACAAGCAATTAAGATAAATAATAAAGGAGCCAAGTGGAAAAAATTCTTCTATTCATGTTGAGGAAATATTTACAAGGTTCCTACACTATTACAAAAAGGTCCTAATCTATTACAACAAGAAAAAACAAAAATCCTATACTGAGGGAGCTTTCTCCTTGGGCTCCTCGACGGCCGCTCCATCAGTGCCCACTCCTGGCTCCTCGGTGGCCGCACCCCCTGTGCCCGCTTCGGAGTCCGGAGTTGGGGAGGGCAGGCTGGTCTCCGGGGTCACCTCAGTATGAGGAGCAGCTTGTTGCTCGACGGAGGCTGGTGCGGGAGCTGCCCGCCCGGGGAATAGATCTCCAAGGGCTGGCCCCCCTGGAAGAATCTGAGCCAGGGCATCCCCCATGGATAAAGGGTTGTCCCCGAAGCGCAGAGCATCCAGTTCGGAGATCAGTCCGAGGGCAGTCACTTCGGCCACCGGGCGCAGAGAGGCCGCTGCGGAGAGATCCAAACCCTTGACCTCTTCCTCGGAAAAGGGAACTAGCGCATGCCCGGGCACACACTCCGCATCAGTAGCAACCAGTGAGCCAATTACGGCCAACTGCTGCGCGGAGAACATGCCCGTGGCCGCGAAGTTCCGGATCTGTGTCCGGACCCCTGCCTCGTACTGGGCCAAGCACTCCGCGGTGAACTGGTCAGAGTTCTTATACTCCTCAACAGCTTCTTCGCGAGCCTCGGCCAGCATCCTCTCCCTCTCCAGCTCAAACTGCGTGAGAGGTAGCAGTTTCTCGGAGAGCTCGTCGGCCTTAGCCTCCAGGAGTTTGACCGACTCCTCCGCAGCTCCCAGTTTGGTTGCGAGCTCTTCATTCCTTTGCTCCAGCTTGGTCTTGTGCCCGCGGAGCTCATTCCGCTGACCCTTTGCCTTTTCTAGGCTCTGCTCCAGCTCGGTCACCCTCTCCTGGAAGCCCTTCAGATCGGACTCCTTGGTGGTGAGCTCCTTTTCCTTGGTATCCAGGAGGGAGCTCAGAGTACCCACCTTCTCCTGGGCCTGCTCCAGTTCGCGGAGTTTGCCCGCCAGGTCCTTGGTGTTGCTGTCGAGCTCAGCGGACAGGCTATCACAAGTCTCCCGGAGCCTCATGGCCTTGTTGCCCACCTGCGAGGAAGAAGGTCAGAATTAGGTGGAAATTCAAAGGCTAAGTGAGGGAGCCGGAAGAAAGGTCCCTACCTCAGTAAGGGCAACCCCAATGTCCCCCATCAGGGCTGATGCGTTCTCCTTCTCAGCCACCTGGTGGTAGAAGTCAGGGGCAAAGAGCCGGTTGATCAGCCCAATGCCCAGCGAGAATTTTGGGCGAGGCCGGGCATACGAGTCCACCCCAGTAATGGCGGGGACGTCCCCCACCTGCTTCCTTTTCTCCCATGCCTCCTCGCGGGTGGCCAAGGAGGAGAAATCGGATAAGCCAGAGCGGTGTCCCGCGGGAGGAGCAGTGGTTGAGGTAGTGGCAGCAGTTGGAGGGCTGCGAACAGAGGTATCCACCACCTTCTGGGTCTTCGAAGACCTCTCCCTGTGCGCCAGATCCGCATCCCTCTCAGGTCTCTTCTTGGACTGCTCCTGGTTGTGCCCGGAAGCAATAGTGCGACCGGGAGATGATGCCCGGAGAGCAGTGGGTGGTGGAGGACCCCGGGGAGGTGGAGGCAGGTTCCCAGTTTTCAGAATGATCACAGGGAGCGGCGGAGTATCCCCGGTTTTCTTCACAGAAAGCATGAGGCACGGTCTTGTCTTTCGAGGGAACCCCTCCCATCTCATTACGCCTCTTCGGGCGGCTTCTTTGTTGGCCTTCATGTTCTTGGCCTTCAGTTGAGCAGCGCTTAGTGGAGGAGCCATCAGAAATTGTACAGGTCCGGATCTACTCTGGAGGGAAAGAAAAATGGTTAGCAAAGCAGTTCAGAAAATCAAAAGCAAAGTAAATTGGCAAAACAGTTTCATAGTGGAATCAGAGACCAATTATTTCGGGGGGATCGCACTCAGCGCCCAGCATACAGGTCCTACGATGCGCCTCGAGCTGGTAATGTTCGTGCACCCGCCAATCGGGGTCGCGGGCGGAGGCTCTATTACTACTGCAGGGGGCATGTGGGCGCCCTCCTGCGAGCCACCCCGAGTAGATCGATAGAGGCTCATCCTCCACTATGGCGCCCACGTCATATACGGGCTCATCCCCGCTCTCCAAATCTTGGGCAGGTATTTCTCTAGGGCGCAGCGCAGAGTATCGGCGGAGGAAGGGTGCGAGATAGCTACTCGCGGCCACCTTCATCGGGGCTGGATTTGAGGGTTTTGAGAAGGGCCATCCAAACCTAGACTCAATGACCAAGATGTCCCTTTGGTTCCATTGGTCAAATTTATTTGAGGGAGGAGAGAAGGTTCGGGTAGAATAATTCCTAGCCTTCAAACTCAAAATATTGCGGTGATGCGGTTACGGTAGTAAGCATAAAGCCCGGCCGGGGTAGGTTCATAGCCTTGGAATCTGCAGACCGCGATAAAAGAGACAATGGCCCGGATGGCATTGGGAGTCAGGTGCATGGGCAGGCAGGAATTAAACTCCAGGAAAAAATAGAAGAAGAAGGGGTCCGAGGGGCGGCCTCAATCCGTTCTCAAAGTGGGCTCCATAAAAAATGCGAGGCCTTATTGTCCTCGCGGACATCGGCCTACCGTCTCGGCCGCAGTTTGTCCTTGTCCTTCAGATGAACATGTCCTAAGGTGCGGACACGATAGGCATTGCGGTCCACATTATACACTTCGTATATGTCCTCCTCCCAATCAATGGTGGCCACCTCCTTGGCCTTCTTACGGCCACGGCCAGGATTCACCTCCCTAGCTGGCCTCTTGCCTTTGTTTCGGGCAGGGGCCACAATCACTTCCTCCTCCTCCTCGGAGTCAGAGCTCTCGAAGGCATCCACTATATTGGTGGTCTCAGCGGCCTTCTTGGAGGTCCCCGCTACCCTCCTATCCCCCTCTTCTTGGTCATCTTCTTCGGTCTCCGAGCTCGAGGAGCCAAAGAGACCGGTGGGGTCACCACGGGCAGGGGCCATCTCCGATTCAACCTCACCGGATCCAGTAGTCTCAAAGTTCAGAGGCTCCAGCTCCTCGCTACTGCTCAGATCAATTGGGTTAACATCCCCAGGGGCCGCGGGCACCACGTTGGGAAATACAGTCCTCAGGGGCAGGACATCCAAGGGGTCATTCAGGTCTGTGCCCGGTGCCCGCGCAGCATTGGTTTGATGGGGGTCCATTAGCTCACACTTCTCCCAATCAGTTATCTGTTCGGGGACACGGATCGCTCTCCTCACAAGTTCAACGGCGTTCAGAGCCTGATCTCTCTCGCGGGGAAACCTGCACAAAACCCCCATTACAAAATTTCTTAGCCTTCGGTGATCCCCCAGCACCAGTACATTACGATTGTAGATGTACTTTTTCTTGGCCTCCCACAACCGGGGTGGGACAAAAGGCCCCCAATCATCTCTCTCACAGAAAAACAGGAAACACCTAAGGGATAGCCTTATCCACCCCAATCCTACCTTCCTAAAGATACCACCAGTCCGTTTACAGACGGCAAAGATATCAGGGGTGGATCCATCTCCTAGTTCTATGGGACGGCGGGGTCCAAATTCACGAGTGGTCATCTCGTTCAAAACTCAGAAAAGAAAAAGTAGAAGGAGATGAAGAAGAAAAGCACCCAATACTTACGAGAGAAGGATTGAGAAAGGGATTCGGAAAGCACTAGCTTGGATTTCGCAGCAAGATTTCTCTCTCAAAAGCTCTCTGAAGGTTTGGAAACGGTAAAAAGGGTTTGAGGTTTAAGGGTTTGGTATTTATAAGGCCTACCTATGCGGGTTAACCCGTTAACCCGTATTAATTAGCCCACAAATCCTACCTCGGACCCTGAACCGTTTCCAAACGTTTGAAAATTCAAAAATTAAATGCCTTTTGCATTTATTACCCCCCTTGGATGAGCGACACGTACCCCTGATGTACCACTAACCCGTCTTTTCATCTGCCAAGGGGCCCACCTGTTAACCGGGAGGCACGCCATGCGAGGGACCACGTGTCAGCTCACCGGTGCCTCCCGAACGTTCCCCTAAGCCCATGGGGCCAGGCAACAGCAACAAAAGCGCAAACACTGGTGCTCGCGCGAGGAGCAATTGAGGCAGACCGAGCTTCTAGTAGCTCCTCACTCAGACCATAAATAATCACACTTGGAGCTAGGGGCCATTGATGAGCCCGGATCTCTTGGGACCGGGCCGCGCTCGGTCTAGTCCAAGGAACCGGTGACGTGGCGGTTCCTAGACCATTGGAGGAGACCGCGGACAAATAGGCCCTTGTAGTCAAGATCGTGTCCCTCCTCGCATCATCCTCTTCGAGGACCATTTGGGACCACTGCTCGCTGGATCCGTGCCCGCGTGAGTCGTGCCCGCATCAACCGTGCTCGCGTCATATATCTTTGGCTGCGGGCACAACGTTGACCGCGGCACATCTTTCCGGTTAATGTCAAGCCTTGCTGAGCAAGTTAGCTTGCTGGCTCCGACAGGCCACTTGCCGGCTCCCCATCACGCATTCAATGCGGCTCGGTCCAGGCGCCTACTATTCCATTTAATGCAATAAGCCGGCTACACGGCTCATGTCCCTTTCGGCCATGTTCCCTGGGCGGTCGATGTTCCCTCCCGACAGGACCAATTAGGCTGCGGACACGTGTAGGCGGTCAAATACCAAAGTGCCCCAGGGTGATCTCATTGCTTACCTCAACAAGCACCGTGGCATTGCCTATAAATAGAAGGCCTTTACCCCCTTGGGCAAGGTAAGTTCCATATACAATTGAGTAAGCTCTTTTACTCTCTAAACCTAAACACACACACTCCAAAGGTATTCAAAGCCTTATTACTCAGTATTCTTACTCTCACCCGAGGGCACGAGTTGGAGTAACATCCAACTTTGACCTTAACGGTGCTTGTTTGTGTTGTGATCTAGGTACACAAATCCACCAAATATATCCTAGCCAGATATCCTTGAACCGCTCCTGACCCCGAAAAGCTGTGGCGTCATCATAAATTAATAAGGTGCACGTAACCCCATTATGTTAATTAACACAATTGTAGATTTGGTTTTTAATATTTAAAAGACTTATTGGCCGGCCCAACTCACGACTTGCTGTAGTTGAGGCCTAAATTCTTGCTACAATTAGGCAAATGTATTCATGCTTAATTAAACATAATATATACTCCCTCCGTCCCATAGAGCTTAGAAAGATTCCATTTTGTGCGGGAATTAAGGAATATTATTATAGTATTAGGAGAGAGAATGAGTGGAAGAAGTGTTGTGAGTGTGAAAAATTAAATAGGAGAGAGAATGAGTGGAGGGAATAGTAAATTATAATGTGTTGTGAGTATTAAAATAATGTAGGAGAGAGAATGAGTGGAGGGAATAGTAAATTTCTTAAGAGTTATGGGACGCCCAAAATAGAAAGTTTTCTTAAGACTTATGGGACAGAGGGAGTATATGGATGTTAAGAATTTTTCATGTGGAGGGTTGATTTTTTTTATTTTTTATTTTTTTATTTTTTATTTTTTTATTTTTATTTTTTATTTTTTTTTATTTTTTTTATTTTTTTTATTTTTTTATTTTTTTTATTTTTTATTTTTTTTTAATTTAATTTAATTTTATTTATTTTTTTTTTCACGATAACATATGAGGATTCATGTTAGCCGACCCCAAATTATTTTGGGACTAAGGCTTTGTTGTTGTTGTTGTTGTTGTTGTTTAGTTGCCTCAATGGACATTATATATAACTTCTGATTTGAATATTATTTATTTATACAAAAGTGTCAAGTACTAATCGTTGTACTAAAAGTTTAAGATGATGGATAGGGGCTTAACTTTCTTTTTTTTCTTTTTTTTTTTTTTTATATACGTGTATCAAGCCTTAATACTCTCTCACGTGTGACCCGATTACACCAGGAGCGTGAATATGTGCAATTGTGTATAATTTAATTCGGGTAAACAAATATAAGTGGGACTATTTGAATCCTTGATCTTGCCCCATCAAAACTTTGATATCGTGTCATGTTTAGCACCAATCCAAAAGCATAAGCCGATGGATAGGGGCACATCTATTTATATCAAAACTTAATACAAACTCTTGGTGTAGGGTAAAAAGCCGTTTAATTAGTTGAATCTTTACAATATTTATGAAGGGGAAATTGTGAAATTTATTTTCATATGTGAATCTTTAACTTAAATGCAAGTGATGGAGTATTTGGATAAGAAATGCAAAAGGATATTCATGTCAGAGAGATATTCATGTCTGAGAGAGAGAGAGAGAGAGAGAGATGTTATGAAGTGAACTGGGACGGGGAAGTGTACTTAGAGTGAGGTGCAAGGTGTGGACACTGTGGTCCATTAGCATGGTTCAGTATATATCCATGGACCATGGAAGAGGAGACATGTCTGAGAGAGATATTCATGTCTGAGAGAGAGAGAGAGAGATGTTATGAAGTGAACTGGGACGGGGAAGTGTAGTTAGAGTGAGGTGCAAGGTGTGGACACAGTGGTCCATTAGCATGGTTCAGTATATATCCATGGACCATGGAAGAGGAGACATGTCTGGATGGCCTCCCTTCAAAACATGTACCCATCTGCATGTGACTACCTGCAGTTCTATACCCTCCTCCCTCCGTCTCTAACATTTATACAAATGCTGGTGATAAATACCCATCAATATTTTGTTGAACCATTTTTCCTTTCTAGGATACTTTTGTGGACCATTTTTTCCCCCTGTTTGATACTTTGATGTGATAATAACTGGAAAGAAATGGGTTTAGGGTAAACCCAAATGTGAGTCTAGCCGCCAATGCTTCAAAAAGCATCCACGTCTGTATCTGACTAAGATTTTCTTTTAGGTTTCAGATGAAATATTTTTTTTAAAATTGATTTCTCTTATTGATAAATAACTTAATCTATTACAAGAGTGACACTTTTTTTTTAGTTAAAAGATCAAATTATTGTATTCACAATCAGTGGCGTATCTAGAAATTTAAGTGAGGGGGGTCAAATTTTAAGGCTACGAAAAAAATGAAAATCACACTATTGAAAACCTAAATTTTAATATTGTATGTATAACCGATTTTTTTCTTAGTCTAAAGGCTCGTCTGGTGCACAGTTTTATAAACGGAGATTTTTTAAAACGGAGCTTTTTTTTTAAGCTATAATTTTGGGCGGCCAAAATATTCCCAACTTTTTAAAATTCAACCGTCTAAAACTCTTGACTAACACGCTTAATAAAAAAAAAGCTGAACTTTTTTATCTCCGTTTTAACAAAAACGCTCGACAAGACAGGGCATAAGTTCAAACAACAACAACAACAACAACAATAATAGTAATTAATAATCAAATCTAGTTTTGTAATTATATAACAAAATCTAAGAGGCATTCTAAAAATGTAGAGCTTTTATAAAATTTAATGACAAAGATGTATGAATATTCTTGCTTTCCACTTTTTAAACTTTTGGTTTTGTAATTATAAAATGAAATATGAAAAAACTGGTAAAAATATGTAGGGACCAAGTTTTTTATAAATAGACATTTATTTAGAATAAAATTTCTAGAAAATAAATATTTATTTTGAGACGGAGGGAACATAAAACATAAATACATACTCCCTCCGTCCGCTTAGTAGGTTCACACTTACTGTATACACACATATTAAGGAAAACTATTTGTTTATTGAAAAGTATAAAAACTGTGCTGAGATTAAGAAGGATTAACAATTTCTTTGAAAGTCAAATCTCCTAATACTTCCCTCCAAAACTGAATAATAAGTACAATAATAATAAGAATTTCAGTCACTGTTTACACCAAATTTTCCCTCCTAATCTGAGAACACCATTTCTTTTCCCTCCTAATCTGCTTACAACAACCTACTATAAATAAGGCCACTGTTGACATCCATAACCATTCCAAAAAACTGAGCTGTAGTATTTCAAATGCACCTTCCAAAATGGCAAAAAACATGGCAAAAAACATGACTGATGAAGAGAAGAACAGTTTGGCTCATTTCCTTTTATTCAACTCAAAAGATGGAGAACTCCCAAGAGGCTTGGCTCAAGAAGCTGCTAACAGTTTTGGAGTTTCAAAGAGGACGGTTTGGAAAATCTGGGCTATTGCGTCGAAACAGAGAGCGCTTGGCCTTCCTATCTTCATCACTTCAAAAAAAATAAAATCCAAGAGGTAATAGAGTCAAATTAGATGATGGTAAAATGAAGTCCATTCATTTTTCAAATAGGACTTCTATTAGGGGTCTAGCATATGGATTGGGAGTTAGTAAAAGCTTAGTAGGCGAATGGAAAAAAAAAGGTGTGATCAGGGCCCATACAAATGCCATAAATCCATCTTTAAACCATTCAAATGAAATGAACAGACTCAGATTTTGTGTTGATTCTTTAACCTTTGACAAAGAATCAAAAACAACAAAGTTTAAACCCATGACATGTGTGGTACATGTTGATGAAAAATGGTTCCATTTATCAGCTTGCAAAATGAGGTACTACACGTGTCCTGGGGAACAAACACCACATAGAACATGCCAAAGTAAAAGATTTATTCCCAAAGTTATGTTTCATTTGTGCTGTAACTAGACCAAAGTATTCGGTAGGAAGGAGAAATAGAATTTGATGGAAAGATTGGGATATGGCCATTTATCAAAACCGAACCAAAGAAAAAGAAACAAATCGAAACAGCCTAGAGGAACACAGTAACAAAACCACTTGATGGAGTTAATAGAGGGTTACCAAAGACATGATGATCAACCAAGTAAGTTTCTACAAAAATCCTACTATTTTGAATTACATTCAGCTTTTATACTCATTTTAATGCACAATTTCGAAACCTTGATTGCGAGATTATCCCAACAATCAAAGCAAAGTGGCCACAAAATGCAAGCAAAGAAATACTCATTCAATGGGACAATGCTCCCCCACATATGCATATCGATGATGATGATGAATTCAAAGCAGCAACCACAAGTGATGGTTTCAACATACGTTTGGTATTCCAGCCTCCAAATTCCCCCGATACAAATATAAATGACCTAAGTTGGTTTAGGTCCATTGACTCAATCAAAACCAGTTCCCAAGCAAAAACAGTTGATCAGTTAATAGAAGCAGTTGAAAATTCCTTTGCAAGCCTCTCACATAGCACATTGAATAAGGTTTTCATAAGCTTGCAGAGTTGTTTGATCGAGATAATGAAGGCGAAGGGAAAAAATAACTATGCTAAAGGATGCATTGGAAAGAATGGGATGCTTCCTGTTGACCAAGAAGTCGAACCACAACTAGTGATGGATAGCATTTTCCATTTAATGGAACATGGGAATGCAAGTGGACTTGAAGGTATGATGGCAGAATTATTCAGCCTACTATGAATTTGAATTTGTGAAGGACATCTTTTGTAAGCCTTTAAAAATGGCAACCCTTTTGTAGGCCTCTAAAATGGCAGCCCTTTTTGTAATTTTTTAAAATGGCAACAATTTCCTAACTCTCAATCATCATCATAGAGTTAAAGGGCACAATATACTCTCAATATCATCTTATAGTCAAAGCAGCAGTCGAAACAGAGGCCATACAAATGCCATAACTCTCAATATCATCATAGAGTTAAAGGTCAATATACTCTCTCAGAAATTAATCATCATAGAGACTCTCTCAGAAATTAATCATCATAGAGAGAGAGACAATTTCATAGTATTCATCACAAACTACCAATCTCACCAATTCAAGCTTCCACTGTAATCACAGAGAATCAAAAAAGAGCATTCAATCATCATTTCACACATACGATACACATAGCATTACTAACTCCCAAACTCACAAACAACCAACTCTAAATAAACCATCACAGAAATAAGAAGGAAAGAAACGACCTTCCAGATCGACGAGTATCATCATCACGAGGGCTTTCTGGCGTCTCTGGAACAACCTTGTTGATCTTGTAATATTTTACCCAGCAAAAGGGACTTTTTGAATTCCAATTAATTCGTTCCTCGTACTCCTTTTCCCAAGCTTTGTATTCCTCATCGGAAACCTTGTAATCCGACGTCTTTGGAGTTTCCGACACCAATTCCTCTTCGAAACATGTCTCCGGCACGACGGTGTCGGCCAAAGACGGAGAGGCGGAAAAGGTACCATGGACGACTGAATCAGGCCGGTGGTTACAATCAGGGACCTCCGATCGCCATGGATCTATTAATTTTTTGGGGGAAGAGGTCAGATCCATAGAGATAGATCTAGGGTTTTGAAGAGAAGGTGCGAGAAAATGAAAAGAGAGAGAGAGACGCAAGGTTATGTTCGTTGTTTGGTGTTGGGTTGGGGAATTAACCGTGTATGGGTGGGTGGGAAATTAATTAGGTTATTAATTTATCATTTAATTTAATTAGGAGTTGTAGTTAGAGTAAATTAGGATTTGTAATTAGGAGGTTAGTGGGTTTTTAGTGGGGTAGGGTTATTATTTTAATAATATAAAGTTTCCTTTTTATATAGGAAAGAAACAAAGTGTGAATCATGTAAATGGACGCCCAAAATAAAAAGTGTGAACCATGTAAGCGGACGGATGGAGTATATATATAAAATTCAACACCATTTCAACTCATCATCCTATATCCCACCACTTTTATTTTATTTTATATCATTTATTTATATGATTAGTAAAAATATTATTATTATTATTATTATTATTATCATTTATTATTTAAAATAAATACTTCACACTTATTTAATTTTAACTACAAATACCATGAAAAATACAAAATTAAAATTATCAAATTAAAAAAAAAATGCATTCACGTGCCTCTTTAGGCCCGTGTAATTTACGGCTCCCATAATTTTAACCAATAAAAAATAAGAAACAAAATAAATCATTTACTATCCACTTATATTTTATTATAGATATATATATATATATATATATATATATATATATATATAATTCAACACCATTCCAACTCATCATCATATATCTCACCACTTTTCTTTTATTTTATTTTATATTCTTGATATTTTTTTACACCAAAAATATAACAAATAAAATAAATCATTTACTATCCACTTTATTTGGGTAATTGTTAATAAAAATAATTAATATTTTATTTACTATGCTTCAATTTTTTTTTTTCAAATAAAATAAATAAATTGTTTAATCTATCAAACTAAAATAAACCAATAACCATATTATCCCTTCCAACTAATTATCCTATACCCCATCACTTTTATATTATTTATTTATATACATATATAATGATTAATATTAAATATACATATATGATTTTAAATAAAAATTATACATATATAATTATTAATATTAAATATATATTCAACACCATTCTAACTCATCATTTTATACCCCACCAATTTTATTTTATTTTATATCATTTATTTTTATGATTAGTAAAAATATTATTATTATTATCATTTTTTATTTAAAATAAATACTTCACACTTATTTAATTTTAGCTACAAAGATCAGGAAAAATACAAAACTAAAATTATCATTTATATATATATATATATATATATATATATATATATATATATATATATATATATATATATATATATATATATATTTCCTCCGTCTCGATCCAGTGTATACTTATTTCCCTTTTGGTCCGTCTCGGCCCAGTGTGAACTATCGCAAATGGTATGTCCTTTAATATTTTATATTCTCCCTACCCATTTCATTAACTCCACTCATTCTCAATGATTTATTCAACCAACCCTACTTATTTCCACTCATTCTCCTCTCTTCATTTCACACATTTTCATTATCTTAATAATATTTCTTAATCGGCGTGCGCTTGGTCGATGGTTCACGGTTGGGTGGGACGGAGGAGTATATATATATATATATATACTCCTCCGTCACGTCATTGTGAACCATTTTTCTAGACATGATAATTAAGAAATATTATTAAGATAATGAAAATGTGAAAATGAAGAGAGAGAATGAGTGAGTTAATAGGTTGAATTAATAAATGTATGGTGAAAAATGAAGAGAGAGAATGAGTGGGTGGGGTAGGGTGAATATAAAATAATAAATTTATTTTCTTTTTGGGGAGATTGCATTCACGTGGGACGGATCAAAATGAAAATAAGTTTGCAATCACGTGGGACGGAGGGAGTATATAATTCAACACCATTCCAGCTCATCATCCTATATCCCACCACTTTTATTTTATTTTATATCATTTATTTTTATGATTAGTAAAATTATTATTATTATTATTATTATTATTATTATTATTATTATTATAATTATTATTATCATTTATTATTTAAAATAAATACTTCACACTTATTTAATTTTAACTACAAATACCAGGAAAAATACAAAACTAAAATTATCAAATTAAAAAAAATAATGCATTCACGTGCCTCTTTAGGCCCGTGTAATTTACGGCTCTCATAATTTTAACCAATAAAAAATAAGAAACAAAATAAATCATTTACTATCCACTTATATTATAATATATATATATATATATATATATATATATATATATATATATATATATATATATATATATATATATATATATATATATATATATATATATATATATATATATATATATATATATATATATATATATATATATATATATATATATATATATATATATATATATATATATATATATAATCCAACACCATTCCAACTCATCATCCTATATTCCACCACTTTAATTTTATTTTATATTCTTGATTTTTTTTACACCAAAAATATAAGAAACAAAATAAATCATTTACTATCCACTTTATTTGGGTAATTGTTAATAAAAGTAATTAATATTTTATTTACTATGCTTCAATTTTTTTTAAATAAAATAAATAAATTGTTTGATGTATCGAATTAAAATAAACCAATAACCATATTACCCATTCCAACTAATTATCCTATACCCCATCACTTTTATATTATTTATTTTTATAATTAGTAAAATTTATATTATTACCATTATCATTTATAAAAAAAATAGTTCACACTTAAATAATTTTGACTAAAACCATATTGAAAAATGAAAAAGAAAAAATAACAAAGGATAATTAGAAATTTATATTTTTAAAAATGGTTTTTTTTTTGTCCAAATCAAATGAAAATAGTCTCTATTTAAAGAGAAAAAAAATTTATGAATTTTGGTGAAAAAATAAAAAAAAAATTAATTTATTATATAATAATTGAGGTCAAATAAATGGAATAATTTTACTTTTTTTGATATCCGTCCAGCCAATGGGGAGGTGCCATGTGTCGCCAAAAAAAAAAAAACTGTAAAAGCACAGTGAACGCGCCCTTGTCGGCGCGGGTTTTGGACGCGCCAATGAATTGACTGAAGTACCCCTCCTCCTTCAGGCGACACTTGGCTAAAATGATTTAAAAAAAAAAAAATTAACTCCATCGAATAAGAGACTGCCACTTGAATTTTTTGGACTTGTTATTTGCCACTTTGTCACAGAGTGAAATGACTAAAATGCCCCTCTCGAAGGCCAAACAATTACCACAATCATATTATTATATGTAGATAGATTGAACCATATTGGCAAATGGCAATTTCTGCGTTTTAGTGAACTTGGAGCTCACGCCGAAACTACAGTTTTAGGCCCAAGGGCTGAATTGTAATATATCCACTCACTGTCTTAGGTCTGGCCCAATAACTTTTTTAGCCAACTTGGCCCAATATCTTTAAATGCTCTACAGTCGCTCAATCCAGCCTGCTCCATTAATTCAAAAGTAGCCTACTTACCCCAGAAGGCCCAGACACCTTATATTCATTCCTACTTTATTTGGCCATTTTGGGCCTAAGTACGTGGGCAGCCAGTTAAGTCTGTGGCCCGTAGTCCCCGTTTGATTCGCGCTCCCGAGCCCATTTGTAGTCCAGCCCACATATACACCAGAATGGACCTGAGGACCTGAAAGACAGCCGGGCCTTATCCACGGGCCGCCCAACCTGTCCGGGCCAAATCCATTTGTCCGTTTTATTTTCTAAACACAAAATTTTGGGGAAAACTAGTTTCTCCTTAAGTTATAGAAAGTCCTGTTTTATAAACTGTTCCTGAATATTCACTAACTACTTGCAAGTAGAAAAAAAGTAGACTTTTTATAATTTATGGAAAAACTAGTTTCTCCCAAAACTTGCTCTTTTCTAAATGTACTAAAAACAATTGATTACATTATTACTTCATTTAATTTATTTATTAAAAAAAAATGTTATTTATCAATAAATAAACATTATTTTAATTAAATTGTTTTCTAAAAGATATGAATTATGATTTTGTTATACTAACTCTTATTATATGTATAAAATAACTAATTTTTATAAGATTAAGTGATTTTATATTTTGAAAAAATAGCTTATTAAATACTAAATTAATTTTTATTCTATTTTTTATTTTTTCAAGCTTTTATTTATTTTATTTATAAATGGATGAAACCCGCTGAGCCCGTAGATCATTTGATCCGGGCCAAACGGGCGGCTTGGAAAAGACAAAAGTGGGCCGGGCTAAGCCAATTTCACCGGACGGGCAAGAAGGAAATCGACCCATTTCGTGGACGAGCTTCATTCAGATGGGCCGGGCCGGATAGCCCGTATGGCTAACACCAGACTACACCCTCGATCATATGCACTTAATTAATCATATCCGTCCATTTCTATTTTCACGGTTCTTATTTAGCGTTCATTTCAGTTTTTACGATTCTTATTACTACCTCTGCCCCATCTCAATTGATCCACTTTCCTTTTTGGGACGTCCCACCTCAATTGATCCATTCCTTAAATGGAAAGTTTTTCATATATTTATACCCTTATCATCTCCATATATTTACAAAAAAACCATTCATTATACCCACTTTAACTTACTATTCTTCCCACTCATTCTCTCTCCTATTAAATATTTTTAACTTTTATATTCTCTCTCCTATTTCCTACCACACATTTAACTTTTACATTCTATCTCCTCTAATTTTTACCCACTTTAATATTTTTTCTTAAAAATCGTACTTTAATATTTTTTCTTAAAAATCGTGTCCCACCTCAATGGACCAATTGAGGTGGGACGGAGGGAGTATTAAGCAATTTATAAAGAAAATTTTAGATGAATTTTTGACCCTTGAAATTTGAAAAGTCCATTCAAGTCGGCAAAAAAAAGTATGTCTGACCAAGCAAAAAGTCAAACAAGAATTATTACTCCAGTCCATTAACAAAAAACAAAGCTATAAAAATTAAAAAGTAAAGCGGTTGAGTACGGGCTCATTCACTTTTGTCGGTGTTCGTATATAAGATCGGGAAGGAGAGAGAGAGAGAGAGAGAGAGAGAGAGAGTTCCGATGGGGAACACGTCGTGTGTGTTTTGCGGGTGCATAGACCAAGCAAGCGTTGGCGTCGTTGAGAAATGGGGACGATTCTACAAGCTTACTCAACCTGGCCTCAATTTCTTCAATCCTTTCGCCGGCGAATACCTCGCCGGCATCCTCTCCACCCGCATCAACTCCCTCGATGTCAAAATCGAGACCAAAACTAAGGTAGGTCCTCTCTCTCTCTCTCTCTCTCTTCCTCCCTAGGTTAAATTCACGTATACATATTTCCAATTCTATGTTAATCGACGGTATGCAATTTCTTTTTTATTTGCATTTCATTGTTGATGAACAAATTCAGTATTTTACATGCTATTAATATGCCGATCTTATTATAATATGTTCAAGGATCGATGTTTTGGATAGCTAGGACTATATGTTTCAGCATCCTATTTTTATGCTTCGTTTATTTGCTGGTAATTTGATGTGATGAATGTGAGGGAAAGCGGAGCACTATTTCCTAGTATATATTCCCTTAGGAGATTATTATTGAATTAGATGGTTTCATTGGTAACTGTTATATTGGATCAGAAAAGACGAACAGAAAAAAGTAAGCGTAGATAAATACTCCCTCCGTCCCAATCTAAATGTCCAAAAATGGGTTCGGCGCGGGAATTAAGGAAAGTGAGGTAGGAAAGAGAAAAAGTGAGGTAGGAAAGAGAAAAAGTTTAAATGTTGTGAATATGAAAAATTAAATAGGAGAGAGAATGAGTGGGAGGAATAGTTAGGAGAGAGAATGTTGTGAGGGTAAAAGTAAAGTAGGAAAGAGAATGAGTGGGTGGAATACTGAAAAAACTTTCCTTTTTTGGAAATGGGACATTTTAAATGGGACGCCCAAAATGGAAAGTTTGGACATTTAGATTGGGACGGAGGGAGTAATAAATAACACAGATTTTTATGTGGTTTACTAACTATCTACTCCCTCCGTCCCGGACCTATGTGCCCAGTTTGACTTTTCACGTAAATTAAGGAGAGAGTATTATATTGAAAATATTGTGAGTGTGAAAATAAAATAGGAGAGAGAATGAGTGGAGAGAATAGTAAATTATAATGGTGTTGTGAGTATTAAAATAATGTAGGAGAGAGAATGAGTGGAGGGAATAGTAAAGATTCCTTTCCATTTTAGGAAATGTGCACGTAGGTTTGGGACACCCAAAATGGAAAGTGTGCACGTAGGTATGGGACGGAGGGAGTATGTATTAGCTACGTCCACGGCGGACAGAAGGATGAGAACATATTTTATTATGGAGGCAAAATTCAGATTACCGTAGGGCAATAAAAGATAATAGAGTATATATAGTACTCTTCTAGCCCTAAGACATGTGATTTGTACGATAGTGTTGCCTAGAAAGGAGTCCCAAATAATGTGTTATACATGAGTTTGCTGAGCAATTTCCAGACGCATGCAATTCCTAATAATCCTCTGAAGAGTTTACTTATAGGAGTGAAACTAACATTATTCAACCAAACAACTTCTTGTGTTTATGCCGTGCAATTGTTATACGTGATCAGAAGTCAATGGTGATGCTATTCGTTCACTCTTATCAGGCAATATTTTGCTCACTTTTTGAATGGCTCTCTGTTTTGTAGGACAATGTCTTTGTGCACTTGGTTTGCTCAATTCAGTACCGAGTAGTAAAAGAAAATGCTGATGATGCATTTTATGAGCTTCAGAATCCCCAGGAGCAGATTCAAGCTTATGTGTTTGATGGTAATTTATTTTCCTAGTAGTACTACTCACTTCTACAAACAGCGCCCTGTTGTGAAATTGGTGCTCTCCGTTGCAATCAAAACAAAGAAATCAACACACCCACACGTACAAGAAAGAAACAATCACACACAAGAACACAAGAGTTGTTTACCCGGTTCATTCACCAACTCGTGAACTACGTCCGGGGGCAATTGCCAAGCCAATAGTATTCTAATATGTTGTTACAATGTGTTCTAGGTCATAACTATGTTTATATATTAGTACAAGGAAGCCCTAAGTCGAAACAAAAAAGGAGTTGTATCAAAAATAGGAAACAAAAGCAGCCCAGGAGACCAAGAGCCCAAAATACTCTCGGCCAGCATTGAGGCGGCCGCCCCAAGTCCACCATGCGCCCGCGCGCCTTGAGAATTCTCGGCGGCTGCCTCGGCGATGGTGCGCCCGCCTCGGCCATATGAGGCGCCCGCCTGGCGCTACTCCAAGCCCATCTCCGTTTTTGAATCCTCCTTTGATCTCACCAAAACTCTCCAACAACTTAGACTCCTCCTCTTCCTCTTCCTTGTATGTTTAGGATCCAATCCCAACAATCTCCCACCGGAGACTAAACCAACAAACATAGAAACACACATCAACTCCCACCACGGAGTAAAGACCTTCGAACACATTTTCCCCTCCCATATCGACTGACACTACCACTCCTCTCCTCAAGTACTAAGGCGAGTTGAAACCAAGCGACGTTTCAACCTCTCCGTGTTAGATCGTTCTTGCCTCCCCAAATCAGCTTCTACCTTGATTTCTCCCCGCAAGTCTAACTTCGCCTTCTCCCTCCAGACCCACCTTCCTCGCAATGCTTCCCCTTGAAACTCGGACACACCTTGTTTCTTGCATCGACTATTCTTGGTCTGAAACCGCTCTCTGTTAGGGCCCTTGGACTTCCACACCACGTTGATCAACTTTGAGTCCCCCCCAACATACCGTTTCTTGATGTCTCCCCTTTTCACACCAACAGGCCGGTTCTTTAGCCTCTTGCTCCCACCGGAACGAGCATCGACATTGTAGGTAGAGTACAACATCTTCCCCTTAACCCCATGAGCCAACACCTTAGCCCCTTTTGTGACTTCCCAAGACCCACCAATGAAAGAAACACCATACCCTTCACTGTCAAGTTGTCCCACAGAAATCACCCTTCTCCTCAAATCCGGAACATGCATCACATCGTGTAGTTGTAAAACAGTCCCGTTAGGTGTCTTCATCATTACATCCCCCTTACCTTTGATCTTCAATGGTTGACCATCACCAAGATAGAGAACCCCAAAATCTCTAGTTTTGTACCGCTTCATTGATTCTGCATCCCCACTAGCATGACAAGAAGCTCTTAATCCAACACCCAATCTTCACCCGATCGCTCCTCCCTAGATTAATACATCATCCACCACGTTAGCACCACCATCTTTTCCTGACAGTCATAATCGATATGCCCCAATTCACCACAATTGTAGCACTTCGACCTTTTCCCCTTTTTAGGTCTTCCCTATTTCTCTCCACCCTAAGTCAGCAAATTTCATCTACGGAAGATTCTCCCCTTTTCTCTTTCCTTCGCAACTCCTCTTGAAGGATGAGATCTCTAACCTCCGTATACACCAATCTTTGTTTTCGACGTACTAATCGTTGTGACGGTAACCTCCCAACTATCGTGCAATGACTTTAGTAGAAAACAAGCTAGCACTTCATCGGAGAAAGTAATATCAACGCTTTTCAATTGGTCCACCATACCTTCAAATTTGGCCGATACGACTGACTGCCGTCCGCCCTTCCGACATCTTCGCATTCGCAAACCTCTTTATCAAGTGCACCTTATTGATATTCGACGGCTTCTCATACATGTCCAACAGCGTTTGTAGCAACTCCACCGTTGTCTTGGCCTCCATAACGTTCCGTGCAACGTCGTCGGTTAGGGCATTCCTTACCGCTCCTAACGCCTTCCGATCCAACGTCTCCCAATCCCCTTGTGACATGTCTTCGGGCTTCGCCTTCAAGGGTCCATGAAGATCCTTACAATAAAGGTAGTCTTCAATCCTTGTCTTCCAAAACGTGAAATTCACACCGTTGAATTTCTCGATTGAGTTCTTCATCTTGACTGCTTCACCAAAATCCCCAAGAACGCGATTCAAAATTAATCAACTAATGAAAAAATTTGAATCCTCCGAACCAAAACTCTGATACCAGTTGTTGTGAAATTGGTACTCTCCGTTGCAATCAAAACAAAGAAATCAACACACCCACACGTACAAGAAAGAAACAATCACACACAAGAACACAAGAGTTGTTTACCCGGTTCATTCACCAACTCGTGAACTACGTCCGGGGGCAATTGCCAAGCCAATAGTATTCTAATATGTTGTTACAATGTGTTCTAGGTCATAACTATGTTTATATATTAGTACAAGGAAGCCCTAAGTCGAAACAAAAAAGGAGTTGTATCAAAAATAGGAAACAAAAGCAGCCCAGGAGACCAAGAGCCCAAAATACTCTCGGCCAGCATTGAGGCGGCCGCCCCAAGTCCACCATGCGCCCGCCTGGCCTTGAAGAATTCTCGGCCACTGCCTCGGCCAATGGTGCGCCCGCCTCGGCCATATGAGGCGCCCGCCTGGCGCTACTCCAAGCCCATCTCCGTTTTTGAATCCTCCTTTGATCTCACCAAAACTCTCCAACAACTTAGACTCCTCCTCTTCCTCTTCCTTGTATGTTTAGGATCCAATCCCAACACGCCCCCCCCCCCCAAATCCTGAGACAGTTACTAAAACCAACTTATTTTCAGCCTTACCAATAATTCCTTTTATTTTCTCAATAGTGGTGCGAGCTCATGTTCCAAGGATGAACCTAGACGAACTTTTTGAGCAGAAGGACGAAGTTGCCAAAGCTGTTTCGGAAGAACTTGAGAAGGTGAATTGATGTTAAATGTTTGCTATTTTATCAGCATAATTTCATCTTCATTTGCATTTTATTGATGTTTCAAATTTTTGTAACACTTGTGTATGTTTGTGAACTGATTACATTGACCAGGTGATGGGAGGATATGGATACAACATAGAGCACATATTGATGGTTGACATCATTCCGGACTCTTCTGTGCGCAAAGCTATGAATGAGATAAATGCAGGTTAATCCCTTTAAACGTGTTACTTCTGGTCTACTGTATGTATATGTGTACACACACATTTGATCTCATGTGGAACAGTGTGTACGCACTCTCACAAAGATACACACACAGTAAAGGTGTATGCTTGTGGCTTTGAGAGTGCGTACCAGAAGCGTCCTGTATATATATAGCCGAGCTGACTTGAGCTCGACTCAGCTCGATTTAGCTACAACTTGTGTTGGGCATGAGTCGATCTCAAGCTAATATTCATTTTGCTTACTTTTATGCGGAGTGTAATATATGGTTCTAATAGTGCTAATTGTGATTGTAATTTAACAGACCGAATCGCCTAGTCTAGGAAAAGAATGTCATTATTTAGAGTTTGTCAGCTAATATTCACTGGACTAAATGCATATTTCAATGAGAGTCGTTATTGTTTTACGCAAAATTGCAGTCCAGACCATTAAAACAGTTTTAGGTTTCTACTAATGTAGTATCATTATATAGCTTTCATAATGGTTGCTGTAACATTAATTGTTTTATATGTTTGTTTGTTCCTTGGCTGCTGAATTCATATGCCACATCTGTCTGACTCAAAGAGCTCATGTTTGAAAAACTACTTGCTGATTCCTCTATTCTGATAGTCAATGTGGTACTAAGTCAAATATGTTTGGATAGATCTTTAGTAGAAATCTCATCAAGCTGACACCAAAAAAGTTGAAACTAAACTCTTTGCTTTGGTCGTGGGGTATACATTTTAAAGACAGCTATTCCCTGTATGGTCCTTATCTTTTGAGTCAAGAAATAAAGTGGTTTTGTTAGTGTTGAATTTAATTGTTATAATTGTAATTGTGTGAACTCGTAAATTCTATTAGCTGAATTTTTAAACATGACTCTTCGAGTAGAGATCCTGAAAGTGACACAAACGAGAATAAAGAAGGGAATTTCCTATCTAACACCATGGAACTTTATTATACTCTCTTCGTCACGAAAAATTGTCCCAGACATAATCTGAATGAGACTGGACTATTGGACTGAACTTTATCATGTTATTACGTTTTACAGCTCAGAGGCTTCAGCTTGCATGTGTGTACAAGGGGGAAGCTGATAAGATTCTTCTAGTGAAAAAAGCAGAAGCGGAAGCTGAAGCCAAGTACTTGGGCGGGGTTGGTGTTGCAAGACAGAGGCAGGCCATTACAGATGGAATGAGAGAGAACATCTTAAACTTCTCTCATAAGGTGGAGGGAACCTCGGCTAAGGAAGTAATGGATCTTATCATGATAACTCAGTACTTTGACACGATCAAAGACCTTGGCAACTCATCAAAGAACACTACAGTTTTCATACCACATGGCCCTGGCCATGTCAGAGATATTGGTGAGCAGATACGAAATGGGATGATGCAGTCAGCCAGCGCCAATCTCTGATAACCTCTAAGAATTGGAGCTTAGCTTGCTTGAATTCCATCTATTGAAGTGAATTTTGTGTCTCCCGACATTTCATTTCAGGTAATTTGTTCCTCGTGGCACCTTTGGTTTTGGTTTCATGTACCTTCGTTTCAGTTTTGAGTTGAAATAATTCTGACAAAAGTGCAATTAAATGTAATATGCTTACACGTATAGGATTGATACTTCGGATTGTAAATATGTTTTTCTGTTGAGTGCCCACAACGTAAATTCTTGGACACGTACTCTTTGTGAAGTGTTTGAATAACTGCTTATACGACAATAGTTTTGGATGTTACTTTTCCTATACTTGCCCGGTCGGACTAGACCGCCGGTTCACGGTCGAAAACCGCCGGTCCACAGTTTGAAGAAAGGACTGACCGGAACTGTACTGCCGACTTACGGTTCCTGGTTTGCCGGTCCGGTCCGGTTTGGGGTTTTAGACGTTTTTTTTTTTTTTGTTAAACTGTTTTTATTGTAGATATTTTGAAGGTAATTATTTGAATTCAAAATATTTAATATAATTAAGGGATAGTAAGACTTGAGATTTGAAAAGGAAATATTTGGAAAAAAAAAAAAAAGACAGTACCCTTATGATTTTATTAATATCAAGTAAATTTACATATATGATTTATTAATATTAAGTAAACTTGCATAGAGGATTACAACCAACCTTATTCTTTGATTTTATTAATATTAAGTAAACTTAGGTATAGGATTACAACCAACCTTACCCTTAATTTTTATAATTAAGGGAAGCCTTTAACTTCTCATTTCAAAATGTGATGCCACAACTTTCATATCTGTCACCTTTTTGAAATGCATATGAAATACCACAATAATTGCATATCGCATACCGTCTCCAATCTAAATCTTCTTTAAATGAATCGTAAATACGGTGGTGGTATATGGTTTCATGTTGTTTATTGTGGTTCCTAAACACTTCTGAGTAGAGAGGGATAAGAGAGTAGAAAGAGTTTCAGAAGCTAAAGTTATGGTGAGGAATGGAATGAGCAAGTTCTGGGAGAAATTAGTTTCTCCATAAATTATAAAAAGTCCACTTTTTTTCTACTTGCAAGTAGTTAGTGAATATTTAGGAATAGTTTATAAAACAGGACTTTCTATATTTGTTTGATTTTCAACGTTTAACCGCCAGTTTGACCGCCAATTAATACCCTCGTACCGGATTCGAACCTTGAACCACCGGTTCACGGTTTGGTGGTTTCAATGGTTTGGTGTTTTAAACAGCCGGTCCGGCGGTCTGTAAGCCGGACCGTATTTTCCATGTTTTGTAGTAGAATATTTATCCCTTTCTGTATATTAATTAATGTGGATATCTAACTTGCCCTTTTTGTATCTGCAATGGTGAGAGCCACAGGAAAGGGTAAACAGATGTCTATAGCATCCTTTTGTTCCACTCTTTTCTTTCCTCTGCACACTTTGCTGAGCTTGTGAGAAGTTAGCCTAACTATTGCACACTTTGCTGAGCTTGTGAGAAACTAGCCGAACCATGTCTAATCGCTTACTAATGGAATAAAGAATGCTAATAGTGACTAATATAGGAGAAAACCAATAACCACTCTAAATATAAAGGAATGCTAACAACCACTCCAGTTATCCGGTCAACCACCAACTCCTTTAACTTAAATAACTTAATCACCATCCGAAAATTCTACAAGCAATTCACAAGACAATTCAATTTCACAGAAAGAACTGTTCAAATTGATGACATGTTTTACAAAATGACAAATTCACAAGACATTAGCCAATTTCACAAATCACCAGACATCAGTGCATAAACATCCTCGGTAGGAACAAAGAAGATGCAAATGTTTTTGAAGATGCAAATGTTTTTTTTTTTCCACTAATCTGGGATCTTCAGTTTTCTTCATCAACCAGAATGGTTGAACCATCTCCAACGCCAACATCAAATAAGGATCCCATATCGTCATCAAGCAAAGTAGGCAGCGGGGAACCCTGCAAATCAAGATCTTTCAGTGCAAACGAGGGGCTCAAATTTAGTGCATACAAGGGGGTCAAAATAATAATTTAGTGCAAATTTTACCCAAAATTGATGGGGTCAAAATGTATAAATTTATCATTTGTATTAGTGAAAAGTTACTTTCTTAAACCTTGAAAGTACTAAATTGACACACTCTAAAACTGAAGGGGGGTCATTTAACAAAATCATTGTCAACCACCAATCAAAGATGTTACAGAAAACAAACCTCTTCTTGAAGAAACAATACTGGCTTGATAGACTTCAACTTGAAAAAGCTTTGACAAAGAATCTTTAGCTTCCCAACCTGATATAAATAATCAGTAAATAATTTAGACCATAAGAAATAAACTGGAAAAATGCTCACACGAGATCAAGACTTATTACCGTAGTGGTCGCTGGCAACTTTTTTGTCAATGGTGGCTTTTCACCCATTGATGGTCCAGTACACTTGAGAGTGACAGCTGCAAAGAGCAATCATGAATCACAGAAATATTAACATCTTTAATGCGTAATACTCCCTCTGTCCCGAAAGTTTGTCCCACATTGACTTTCATGGTCAACTCAATCAACTTTGATGCTAATTTTATGAGAAACTAGATATCTCTATGAAATTCTAAAAATTGTTATGGATAATATTCCTAATGGTGAAATTATAATAATTTTTAGAATTGCAAAGAGATATCTAGATATTTATAAATTTATGGTCAAAGTTCACTCGAGTTGACCATAGAAATCAAAGTGGGACAAACTTTCTGGGACAGAGGGAGTAATTAATTACAAGCTTTAATCATTTCCCTCCATTGAACCCCCTCTACCCCTTGAAAATTACAAATACTTAAATTCATACAAATAAGCCCTAAGGCCATTTTCTGAGGGCCTGCTGAGCCATTTGATGGCCTTTCATCCTCAATTCCATGATATGCTTTCAGCTCCGTGAATCTGCAGACAATTTCCAAGCCATAAGAAGAGATAATAACATGACCAAAGTTTATCCACTAAAGCTCGTGTTTATATACTACTACGTACCTAAATGAATGTCCAAATCTCATTCAGGAGACATTCTGGAAATGTTAACTTTGTACAATAAAATGACAAAGATGCATACTCCCTCCGTCCCAGGAATTTATAGACTTTTGGGTTTTGCACGGGAATTAAGGAGGAATTATTATCTTGAAAGTGTTGTGAGTGTGAAAATAAAATAGGAGAGAGAATGAGTGGAGAGAATAGTAAATTATAATGGTGATGTGAGTATTAAAATAATGTAGGAGAGAGAATGAGTGGAGGGAATAGTAAAGATTCCTTTCCATTTTAGGAAAGTATATATTATTGTGGGACGCCCAAAAAGGAAAGTTTATATATTATCATGGGACGGAGGGTGGTAAATATTTTTGTTTTCAGCTTTCTAAACATTTAGTTTTGCAAGTATAAAATAACTAGTGAAAATAATTTGATAAGAAAACATTTAGGGACAAAGTTTTTTCAAAAAAAATGATTCATTTTGAGACAAAAATTTCTTGAAAAAGGACATTCATATAGAGACAGAGGGAGTAATAAATACTACATCGGTCCCAACTATAAGAGTCCTTGTATGATTTTGGGACATC
This sequence comes from Adenophora triphylla var. japonica, assembly GCA_022495995.1. NCBI lineage: Eukaryota > Viridiplantae > Streptophyta > Magnoliopsida > Asterales > Campanulaceae > Adenophora > Adenophora triphylla. The sequence goes on along the minus strand of JAFEMH010000576.1, from coordinate 627,419 downwards.
CCAAACATAGAGAGTCACACCCTATTCTAGGAAATTATTATTTTATACTCCCTCCGTCCCATTACAAAAGACACAAAATGGGATTTGCACAAAAATTAAGGAAAGTGTATAGTGGAGCAAGTGTTGTGAGTATGAAAAGTGAGGTATGAGAGAGAAAGTGGGGTAGAGAATAATAATTGGATAGAGCGATATGACAAATGGGTCCCATGAATAAACAAGTATTAAAAACTTTCCTTTCTGGTCCGGTTTTCATTGACCAATGATTTTATGAATATCTAGATATTTTTTTGTAATTTTAAAAATTGTTATTGCTTCACCAATAGAAATACTATCAATAACTTTTTTTAGAATTGCACAGAGATATCCAGACATTCATAAAATCATTGGTCAATGACCCGCACAGTTGACCACCAGTGCGGTTTGTAGCGGGACAGAGGGAGTATATGATTTTCATTCAAAAGATCAACGGTAGAATGCATATGTTACCAGAAAAGACGCCTCTAGTCCAATCAAATCATATTATTAAGAAAAAAAATAAACAAATAAATTATCAGAAAGTGCAACTCAGCATGTACCCCATTACTTGACTTACATTTTCTTTTTCATCATTTAGTTCAGTCCAACCCCAGGTTCATCATAAAAGATAATGAGAATATGTGTAAGAACTTTTGGAAAATTAATATTGGAACAAGATACCAAAAAAAAAAAAAAATTCTACAAGATGCATATCTTGATAAACATTTCCCTAAAGATATGGAACAACCAACCAATGTACTTTTAGTAAATGATGTGGTAAAAATCTGAAAACATTGATACACCCATTTCTAGTATAACTTCATTAGAAATTGACAAGTAAGCAAAAATATGGAAGAAATTTCAAATTACTCTGCCCAGATTACCTGGGGTGAAGCCTCTTGATTTCTTCCAAATTGCAATGACGCTTTGACATTACCAGGCGAACGTACCTGTGAGGATTCTTAGTTAAACTCCAATTTAAAAACCTTATACACTTTCTATAATTACACCACTTTTCAAACATGAAATATTGGTCATTATCAGTTTCTGTATATCTAGTTTACTATGACGTATTCGTTTACGTTATCACAATTGATTTGAAAGAAAATATTTTCCTAACGGCACACTTCTATGATTAACTCAACTCTTTTCCTTCTAAGACATGAGGCGGACAAACTAAGGAAGTGTATCACATAACTGATTGCTCCGTCAATTAACTCTGAACCAAGTAGTATTAGGGTAGAGAGACTTTTTTTGTCTATGGCACAGCAAGAACTTTTCGATTAAGTACTATCTTCTCCACGCTATCTCTGCACAGCCCTAAACAGAACTCGCAAATATCCCTTTCTGGCATCATAAGCCTTGGTCCTATCCCTCTCCATAGAAATGTCAACAAATTTCAACCACAAACTGTAAGTAATCATCGTCATCATGTGTCATATGTGCTCTAATCTAATCATGGATACACAAAAAAATGGAAAAGTACTGTGGGTTTCTCCCTCTTACTGCACTCTCTAGCTCCCTCACCCCTACCTTCCTGCCTCAATTTCAACACATGCTATAGATCCCTAATTTCTCATATCCCAAAATGTACCAGAAAAGATTCGACAGATCTATCTACATAAATGTACAGGCTAAAGTTGATTGTTTGGTGCCTTTAGGCTAAGTGAGTGTAAATTTTGACATACAACCAAAGCATTCGAGGTGATTCAGTTTTTGAAGACTTCGTTTATAGGCAGAGAGATTACAAGGGGGGCTACTGACGGGGAAAATAGTCCAAGGGAGTGACCCTTGAGCCTGAAAATATTGAAGGGGCTTATTTAGTTTTCAAGTTACAAAAATAAGTTGAGCTCTAGAACTACAGACACGTCGAAGATAAAGAAAAATAAAATTGAACAGGATATTTATCATGACCAAAGTATGAGTAATCAAAAGGCCTAAAAAACTAGGGAACCAACGCGAATGTCAAGGCCTGTAAAGGTTAGTATGAACACCTACATGAAAGCATGACCAACAGGGGATTTATGGAAATTCCTATAATGGCTTAGGAAAGGACAACATACCGAATCTCAGAGTCCTTTCGCTCTCGAGCGGTGATCTGACAACATATACATAACACAAGTTCAATCGTTTACAAATAATTTGAGAGAGAAGCAAAAGCAGCCAAATATGTTCTCCACAATTTACCTCACTCCCATTCAATATTTCAATATTCGCTAAACGAGCTATCAAAGTAAATCTTGGAATCCCACATCTCAATGGATCGGTTACTGGATTCTCAGAAAGCCTCACATCCTGTAGACAAAGGAGCAACAAGAATTACAAAAAAGAAAAAAATGCAGTGAAGTTGATATCTAAACAGAAGTCCAACTATAATTTTGTAAAATTGTCATATACATGCAACAGTGAAGAGCTGTGCACATATAATATCAACTACGGCTGCATGGAGCATTAAAAATCTTCCTAGGTGACTGAGATGCCCAGTTCTCAGTACCTGTTTCTTGAACTTGATTATACAGCAGTAGAAGTAGCTTACTTATCAAAAAAAAAAAAAAATGGAGTTGGATATCATGTCTGAAAGATCGTTTAGAAAATCTTACCGTCAAGCTAGGATAACAATTCAGCGAGTCAATGGAAGCTAGATCTTCAATGTTATTACCACCTAAAAATTGCGACATGCAACAATCAATTAAAACAATTTCCTAAAAAACAGAATCAATGAAAAGTAAAAAAGAGAGAATTTCAACAGGTTACCCAGAAGAAGGCAGCGTAGATTCTGGAAAGGCCTAAAGCTTTTATCAACTGCTACTGTACCATCATCTGGGTACCAAATGCGTTCTATCTTATTATTGTTCAAATGAAGCTGCTCCAAACTGGATGAAATTATCACGTTGAATTAGCAACATTAACTTTGACGCTGATGTTCAAACATATACAAATGAAGCAAAGAAGCAAGCGAATTATTCTTTTTAACACCTTTTCAGTTGAGAAAGCTTCAAAATTTCACCCCAATCAGCTAAATGATTATATTCCAAATTGAGAAGCCGTAGAAAATCAAATCCTTGAACAATAGTTGAAGACGTAAGCTGGGTAAAAGGAGAGAAAATAAATCAGCTATAGATCAACATACAAATATTCTAGCTTATAAGATCAACTAACCTAGTTGAAAATAAACCTGTCGACAAGTGAACAGCTAAATACATTTGTATAAGATCTACATGGATAAAAATATATCTGAAATGCCACAAAACATGTCTCTTCCCTAAGAAATATAGGACAGTTAAAATGAATTGAATGTACTTGCAAACACTAGAAAAAAATGCCTGGTGGCAATATCTGCAACTTTTATGTTGATCCGAGCCAAACAAGATTCAAAGACAGTACATTAATCATATATATATACACAGAGAGTGAGAGAGAGAGGGATAGAGTTGCTTTAGTTAAGGCTAAAAGTTCTCAAACTCCACCACAAAGTGGGCAATATGTAAATAGAGCAGACTAAAAGCTTGCTAGACAATGGAGATAAGTAACCTACTGATGCTCCTACAGAGGAAGATGATAAAGATGCATGAGATACCCTGAAAAATCATTATGCTGTCACTGAAACTATATCAGCAGGAACGTGTTCAAAATAATCTAGTGCTTGTGTGGCCGTGGCTGTTGGGTTTGAAGGGTTAACATTAAGATAATCATAATCTGTCAAAAAAAGATATATACTTGAAATTTTAAAGGTTGTACAACTTGTACTGGAAAAAGGTGAAGTACAAACCGTTATTTCCCTCAATTTATTCGCCATCAAATGTAGTTCTTCAATGGCTGGCAATGAATCTTTAAGCACTTCAACCTGCCAGTCAAGTGAATAACATGTGAACCAAAGCTGACTTAAACTGAATGGAAATGGGAAATGGATAAGATGTTGCCGACCTGAACCCAAGATATGCCAGTATTGTTCATAATTATTATATGAATATCCTTTAGTCTGGACATCCCAACAATATCATGTGACATAATATTGCTTGATATATTGAGAGCCACTAGAGCTGGCAGCCCTCTGCAAATGGAGTCTACATCCTGCAGTAAACGGATTTGAGAAAATGATTATCCAGTTTCAACCATACTTTACTTCTAAAACAAGATGTAGAAGGAAAAATGCATGCATCTATAAGTTATAGTTATTCAGTGTGCTCTCTACTGAGAAAATAAAAACACGAATCTGCTTGTGCTGTATGTCAAATTTCTAGTCTGAGAAAATGAAAAGCAGTTGATACGAAAAAGTACCAGATTCTAGCTTGCTTGGTGAAAACAATTTAATCTGATCAAAGAAATTCCTATATAATGTCAGTACAATAATCAGAATCTGTTCCTTATATTGATTGGCAGACGCATTCTCAAAGCTTGGATTGATTGGCAGACGCATTCTCAAAGCTTGGATTGGCGAAGTCAAGTAAAATGCTGGAAAGTGCTTTTACTATCACAGTTTTGGCAATCATGTGAAATCTTCAAACACACAGACAAATTGTATTTATTAATCAATGAGCCCAATACAGTGTCCGGGTTTTTCTTTCTCCCTTCATATAACGAGTGTGCTGTATAAGCTACAATGAACCACATTAGACCACCTCTGAATAAAGGACTGGGTCACAAGGAAACTATGACCTTCAGTTATATATGAATAACCACCTTCATATGTTTCTTTATTAATAGTCACTGAATTTCGGCTGTATAATCAATCAAGATTTGAATACATTCAGTGCTTTCTAAAGGAGTTCACAAAATCTGAGACAATAAATATATACTCCCTCCGTCCCGGACCTTGGTGCCTAGTTTGACTTTTCACGTAAATTAAGGAGAGAGTATTATATTGAAAGTGTTGTGAGTGTGAAATAAAATAGGAGAGAGAATGAGTGGAGGGAATAGTAAATTATAATGGTGTTGTGAGTATTAAAATAATGTAGGAGAGAGAATGAGTGGAGGGAATAGTAAAGATTCCTTTCCATTTTAGGAAATGTGCACGTAGGTTTGGGACGCCCAAAATGGAAAGTGTGCACGTAGGTATGGGACGGAGGGAGTATAGTACATACTACATAGACACTGTTTAGGCCCTCAACACCCTTGATAATTAGAAGGTGATGCCAGCATCATGAAAATACATTGGATCAAATTCCACATATCTCAGGGCCATGAAAAATGATGCAAGAAAAGGAAGTTGCAATTGACACCAGGGATCAGTAGTAAGTCCGTATCTTTTTGACTTAGTGATGGATGGATTAACTGAAAATATGCAAGATGATATCCATGGTGCATGTTGTTTGTGAATGACATTGTTCTTGATGGTGAACAAATATGTGAGACGGTAAAACTTGCTGCAATAGGAGATTAAATAATAGAAAACACTTGAAACATTTAGACACATACAACTTATACATATTAGAGCAACAATTAGGAAGTTTCACTCTACCAACACCAACAAGACCAGAAGTAGGGGAAGTTGAAGACCAAAACTAACATGGATATAAGCAACAAAGAAATAAATGATTTGAGTCTAGTGTGTGAGGACCTTGCTTTGAATCAGAATGAATAGGGAAAAGGGATGCATGTAGCCAACCCCAAGTGATTGGGACTAAGGTTGAGTTGAGTTGAAACCTATGAGTCTAAAGTCTAAACTGCTATATACTTTAACCAGGTGTTAGGATGTGGAGAAAGGAAAATCCAACCTGGATCACGATGTAAATTTTTATTGTTCCTGTGCTCCATGAACTTCATGGGTGTATTCGCTAATTCGGATAAACTTCCACCCAAGTTGTATTAGTGAATTGTGAAAAAATGCTTTCATTACCCGTGCTTTTGGATCTTGTACAGATAAAAAGTAAAACGCATGCCGTAATAATCTGGCAGTGCATCATGCAACATTAGAATTAATGAAAGCAGATATCCATCAATGTTGTAAAAAAGATACAAATAAGGAAGAAATATATACATTTCTGACACCAATACGTGCATCTAATGCCAGACACAGCTGCGATTACAGGAAATCTATTTAATCAAATACCAGATAGTGAAGTCTGTATGGAGTAGCTTCAAAAGGGGGGCATTTTAAATAAAGAAAATGCTGATATGATGAAAATGTGAAGATGCATACTTGCCACCTACAAAGTAGATTTCCAGACATATCAAGCTCCTTCAGATCTGCAGTGTGTATAATAGAGAATTAATGGAAGCGGCAAACCGAACAGCAACTGAAAGCATCTGGCAGAAGATATATTGTGTGGGATCACTTGATATACTACTTAAGAGTTTAACATATGTCTCTCTGATAACATAAGGGGGTTATAATATGAAAAAAATAAAGTAAGAAATCAAAAAATGACACAAGTCAAGAACAAAAAACAGCCAACTTACTTGGTAGAGTCTGACTGATTTCACAAGGGTCCTCACAAGAGCTAATCCCTAAATAAGACACTGATGCGCCTATCAACTCTTCGAATCTGCTCAATTTGTCTTCAATCTTGTCTTTGCCTAAGAGATGAACAGATACCCTTTTTTTGCTGGCAGAGAAGACATACATTTCATCTGCAACATAAGTCGGATTTCAAATCAGTCAATTATTCCATAATTCTCTAATATTTAGATTTGCATGCGTGGGACTCTCATCAATCTCTATTGGAAGAAACTTATCCTTACCACGTAAATTGTTCCATCATTCTCTAGTATTTACTCATGTTGTCCCTAAATGAATGTATACTTTTTCAAGAAGGAACTCTCTAAGTGAGTCTTCATTTTGTAGTGAAGTTACTTAATCCACAAAGGTCAACTATCATGTTCTAATTGGAACATGCAGTTACATAGTGTGATGATTAAGGGTATTTATGAAGATTTGATAGTAACCGTGTTTAAATGCCAATTTCTTTAATTTGCTTGAAAATAAAAAATGGGGACTGATTCAGGTAGGTACTGAGGGAGTATTCTATTAGTAGCTATCTAAGCCAAGAAGTAATATTTTTTCAGAATCGCCTCAAATTGAAAAAATATTATGTGTGGTTGTTTACATTATTATTATTTATTTATTTATTGGATAAGAGGTTGTGTACATTTAAGCTTCATTAAGATAATGCAACACAAGATTCATGGTTCATAAAGTCCTAATTTAGTCTATTTATTTATCCTTATTTTACTATATTAGAATCTAATATAGTAGAATCTAGATATGAAAAGGCATTGTTGCAATGAATGCTACCCATTAACTATTGATATGTTTCCAAGGATCAGCTGTATAAATGAATGCAGATGAAACAGAAAATTGAAAGTGGCTAACAAAATCCTTTTCTTGACAGTTGACACTAAATTTGCATGACTCTCAAGAAATTTCAAAGACATTCTGACCTTAAACTCTCAAATTGATGAAAGTTAATAATGAAAAGCATGCACAACCTTAATTCATACTTCCAGGAAAAGTATTTTATAAAATTTTATCACATAACCGAAGTTACTAATAGCGTAAAAATCAGAAAAGAGTACCGAAATGTATCATTTAAAATGATTTTCCCCAATTTTATTATATTCACAGAGAGTAGACACCATCATGATTTCAGAGGCTTCAGAGAAAATGTTTCATCCTCCTATATATATTGATGTAATAGAACGTTAAAATGTTTTCTATGAAAAGTAAGTCTATTATTACTATATACTCCCTCCGTCCCACTCCAATTGATACTTATTTCCTTTTTGGTCCATCCCACACCAATTGATACTTACCCAAAATGGAAAGGAATCTTCACTATTTACCCCACTCATTCTCTCTCCTATTTTACTTTTTCACTCACAACATTCTCTCTCCTAACTATTCCTCCCACTCATTCTCTCTCCTATTTTACTTTTACACTCACAACATTCTCTTTCCACTTTTTCTCTCTCTTACCTTTCCTTAATATGTGTGCCCTTTTTTTTGGTATCCATTGCTATGGGACGGAGGGAGTATATATTTTTAATATTTATTTAAATCAAACGTACTAATATTGCGAATTCGCGAATCGCAATAATTCTAATACTCTACGTATCGGATTCCATGGATAGAGCGAATCGCGAATTCGAATCGCGAATTCGAATCGCGAATTCGAATCGAAAGAACTACGAACCGTGCAACCCTGTATTAGATATCAATAATCATCCCCGAAAAAATAAAAGAAAAAAATTCTCATAATTATAACAGCCCATATGCCAACAGCAGCAATAACAAAAGCAGGGGCGGACACAGGCTTTACAAAAGGGGTGGCTGTGAAACCCCCCCCCCTTTTTTAATGTTGACATGTAAAAAAAAAAAAACTACTAAGTCCACCCCCTCACTTACCAGCTCAGCCCACCCCTTTGGCAAAAAAGGAAGAATCGATGTAGGTAATGTAAAAAACAATTATTTTTTTGAAATTTTTGGGTAATGTAATTTGTGAAACCCCTTCATTTTAACCCTGGATCCGCCCCTGTAACAAAGCCTTAGTCTCAAATCAAAATGATTTGGGGTCCGCAAAACACATCAAATTACGGCTTAGACACCATAGCATAGAAATTACTTTTGAACAGTTGATGCACAGGTCAGCAGATAATTAGCATGTTTCCTTGGGATGTCCTAGTCAATTTAGGCTCCAACTTGTACATCGAACACTATAATAGTAATCTAAACTGCAGTCCGAAAACAACAATGCAACCTCGCAACCCATTTAATTTAACAGAACAAACGACAAACCCAAAACATGATGGAGAAGCATTTGCATCTAATTAAAGGGTAAAATGTACCTTCATCTTCCTTGGTGGAAGCAGTTGCATAGCGCAACTGGAAAGCCTTCAATAAAGAAATGCCAGCGCTCAAATTGTGGGGACGAACGAAGGATGCTGATTTGGGTGACCTCGCTTGAAAATACCGAACCCCATTCAAAGACCCATCATGTTTCCCATCTTCGTTGTTGTCCCAATCGATTCCAACCCAGTCACCCTTATACCCCTCCACTTGTCCGATGTACTTTACGGTGCCGATTCGTCGGCAGTCTCCGGCCGAATGAACTCGCTGGCCGACGTTGTAGTCGCATCTGATCGAGCTTGCTTTCCCGTGATCAATGGATACTTCCATTTCGCGATGATCAGCTCATAGCTCGAGATTGTTCCGATCAGTGTGTAATAAAACCTAATTTTGGCGAGGGTAAGGACTCAACGAGTGTCTAAAGAGTGTACTCAACTACTCACTCTCCCTCCCATTTCAAAACGAAAAAAAAAAAAAAAATTGTAAAAAATGGTATTTCAATTGACAACTTATTCTCAAAAAATATCAAGATTTTCAAGTCAACAGGTCATAGCTTGGTCAACAGGTCACAGCATGGTCAACAGGTTAAGAAGGTCAAGAGCAATCGGTTGTGACTTTGACAGGTTAACCAACTTATTCTCGAAAAATATCAAGATTTTCAAGTCAACAGTCACGCCGGTCAACAGTCACATCATACAGGTTACGACGTGTCACAAGCAATGGTCGGTCAACGTTAAGAAAGTCAAGATCAACCGGTTGTGACTTTGACAGGTTAACCAACTTATTCTCGGAAAATATCAATGAATATTTTAAAAATAAATACTACTTCATTCGCCTCTAAAATTAATGTTCGTAATGTTAGTGCATTCGTCTCAAAATATGATAATTAAATTGGTTTGTTTATCTGAGAGGGTTTTTTGAGGCAAGGATCGGTCAAGGCCCTTGATCGGTTAAGACACATATTGGCTCTATCAGTATTATGATAATAAAATTGGTTTGTTTATCTGTGAGGATTTTTGAGGCAAGGATCGGTCAAGGCCCTTGACCGTTGGAAGTTATCGGTTTAACAGGTTGTGGCTTTGACAGGTTAAACAACTTATTCTTGAAAAATATCAAGGTTTTCAAGTCAACAGGTCACAGGCTGGTCAACAGGTCACAGACTGGTCAACAGGTCACCGCATGGTCAACATGTTAAGGAGGTCAAGATCAACCTGTTGTGCCTTTGACAGGTTAACCAACTTATTCTCGAAAAATATCAAGGTTTTCAAGTCAACAGTGTCACATGGTCAGTGTCACACCTGGTCAATGTGTCACAACATGGTCAAAAGGTTAAGGAGGTCAAGATCAACCTAGGTTGTGGCTTTAACAGTTAACCAACTTATTCTCGAAAATATCAAGGTTTTCAAGTCAACAGTGTCACACCTGGTCAATGTGTCACAAAGCATGGTCAACAGGTTAAGGAGGTCAAGATCAACCGGTTGTGGCTTTGACAGGTTAACCAACTTATTCTCGAATAATATCAAGGTTTTCAAGTCAACAGGTCACAGGCTGGTCAACAAGTCACAGGCTGGTCAACAGGTCACAGCATGGTTAACAGGTTAAGGTGGTCAAGATCAACCTGTTGTGGCTTTGACAGGTTAACCAAATTATTCTCAGAAAATATCAAGGTTTTCAAGTCAACAGGTCACAGGCTGGTCAACAGGTCACAGCATTGTCAACAGGTTAAGGATGCAGTTCCCCTTAATGATTTCATATGCAATGACGATTAACAAAAGTCAAGGTCAATCTTTATCCTTTATTGATGTTATTTTGAAAAGACCTGCATTTTCTCATGGACAACTATATGTTGCACTATCGCGAGTCAAAAGTCCCGATGGACTTAATATTTTGATTTGTGATGATGATAACCCTGGAGAATCTAAGTCATCTACAGAAAATGTTGTCTTTAAGGAAATTTTTCATAATGTATAAATGTATTACATGATTATTGAAATTTGAATTTTATTTAATATTGTTTTGTAATATTGGTCTTTAAATTTAATATTTCATGTTTAGTTTATTGTCATTATTTTTTAATATAATTTTTTTTAAAAAATATTTTGAATGAGAAAATGTTGTAAGGAAAATAAGTGGAGAAAAATATTTTTTTATATATTAAATTTTAATTATTAAATTCAATAACATGATTTTGCCGTGCATCGCACGGAAGTACTGCTAGTTGTTTTCCAATACCACGTGTAGGAAAAAACAAACCAGGTATGGAACGAATTCGAAGGTGTGATTTCAAACTGCAACAGCTTTTTCAAGGAATTTACCAAGTCTATTTTCTAAATTATATATATATATCTATAGTATCTATAGTATAAATGAAAGCCCCCTTCTCAACAGTGGAATGAACAGTTACACATGGGGAATTTCCCATTTTGCCCTCATATTTTTGTTCCTTTCCCATTTTGCCCTTAAAAAAATAAAATAAAATTTCTATTACAGATTCTATCTTCCCGTCCTCTATTTCCCTCCTAAAATTTGAATTTTTGTAAAAAAATCCACACCCTCTTCTCTCATTTATATACGCCACTTCTTTCTAATTTCCAAAAACTTTACAGTCCAAACTTTACACAGTTCAAATTTCAAAATTCAATTAACTACAAAAAGCATTCAAACTTCAAAAGGTAATTTTTCAATGTTAATGTTCATACACATTCAAACTTCTTCACTGTTTAATTTCTTTGTTTAATTTATCTGTGTTCATTTTTCAATGTTAATGTTTCATATTTCTCTGTTCAACCGAAAACAAACAATAAACCTCATATTTCCCAAACTCCATCGCAAAACTATACCAACCAACAACTATATCTGTTTTAGAAAACCACAAGCGAACTCGGACAAACACACACATAACCCAGAATAATGGAATAACAATGTTAACCCTCTATTGACAACCGATTAAGCCAGTCAAACAACAGCAAAACAGATATGAACAAGAGGAAATTTTAAAACAAGGGTTTTTACCACAAAAGAACAAAACCAAGAAACGTAAAAGGAATGAACTTTGCAGAACAAACCGAACACCCTCCATCAAAAAACATCCCAAAAGCATAAAAACAATAATACCAACCTTGAATCCATGAATGAAAGAGAAAATAGAAATGGATTGCGGACGGTTTGAGGGCGAATTGCGGCCGGATTGTTGGCGAATTGCGGCCGAATTTAGGGCGGATTGGGGACGGTTTGGAGGCGGTTCGCGTGACTCAGGGTTTCGTCTCCAAAAATACCAAATTGATTGCTCCGGAGGGAATTTTTGATGGGTAGTTGCCTTCCTCCATTGATTAGAGCCGATGATTGTGGGAGGGGTGGGGTAACCACGTTGTAACGCCAATCGAATGGGAGCCGATTGGACGGATTAGACGGACGGACGTTGTAAAGCCGATCGATTGGGGAGGGGAGGGGAGGGGAGGGAAGGGAAGGGAGGAGGTGGCCGGAGGGGTGGGGTAGCGACATTGGTGAGGGATATGGTGGACGGGATGAAGGGAAGGGGAGGAGGCGGTGTGTTTTATTTGATTTTGTGTGTGTTTGTGTGAGTGTGAGAGAGAGATAGAGAGAGAGAGTCAGAGAGAGAGCATGGGATTTTTTAATTGTTTTTTAATATTTGAATGTTAAATAAATAAGTTTTTTTAATGTAAATTAGATTAGATTTTTTTTTATTTGAATGTAAATTAGATAGATTTTTAATTATTATTATTTAAATATTTAAATATTGTGCTTAATTTTATGTTGTGTTTAATTTTATAATTGAAGACTTTCAAAATAGATATTGTTTACAAGTTGTGTTTAATTTTATATCTTTTTGTAAACAACTTTTATTGTGTATCTTAAATTAATTATCATTTTGTAACTATAATGGTTAAAAATCTATATGTTAATTAGATGTTAGTTTATGTCTTATCTTTTTGTAAACAACTTTTATTGTGTATCTTAAATTAATTATCATTTTGTAACTATAATGTTTATGTTAATTAAAAAAAAAAGACCTTGTGTCCTCGAACACGGGCATATGTACTAGTATACTCCCTCCGTCCCGGTAGAAGCGTCACCCTTTTAGGGGTGGCGCGCAAATTAAGGAAAAGTGTGGGAAGAAAAAATGTTGTGAGTGTAATTTAAAAATAGGAGAGAGAATTAGTGGAGGAAATAGTGAATTTTAAAAGTGTTGTGAGTGTAGAGGAGAGAAAATTAGTGGAGGGAATAGTGGATGGAATAATAAAATATTAATAAAAGTTTCCTTTTTAGGAAAGGGTGACGCTATAAACGGGACGCCATTTTGGGTAAAAAGTGACGCTTCGGCGGGGACGGAGGGAGTATAGTATACTCCCTCCGTCCCGCTAATATTAGCACACTTTCCTTTTTGGGCGTCCCGCTAATATCCGCACACTCCCAAAAAGGAAACTTTATATTAATAAAATATTCACCCAACCCCACTCATTCTCTCTCCTACATTATTTTAATACTCACAACACCATTATAATGTATTACACCCTCCACTCATTCTCTCTCCACTCATTCTTTTACACTCACAACATTTTATTATAATATCATATTTCTTAATTCCCGCGCAAACAGTGTTTGTGCTAATATTAGCGGGACGGAGGGAGTATATATACTAGAAAGAAGGAATTTTAAATAATCTTTTTTTCCTTGATTGCGTGAATTATTTTTTACTATAAAAGAAATAATGCTCACTCCGTCCCTCCGTCCCACTTCAAGGGTTCTATGGTAGCATTTCACGTTTCTTAAGTTTTTTTTTAAAAAAATGAATAAAGAATTGCAAGTGGATAGAAGATTAGATGAGAAAGAATGTAAAAGTTAAAACATTTAATCTTTTTCCCTCTTTTTGATTGATTTTTTGTAAATATGTTAACATTATAAGGGCATAATAAGTGATTTTTTTGTAAATATATTTACATTATAAGGGTATGAATGTCCGAAACACTGTTTAAAATTTGTCATTTATAAAACTAGTGAGTAACCCGTCGGTACCCGACGGGGGATAAAACACTGAGATAAAATTTAAATGTAAATACAATTCAAAAAATTAATGAGATAATTTTATGTAATATATTACAACTTGTCAAAAATTTCTTTGTACACAACATTTGTATTCGTGTCATCTGACTGTTCATGACTATTACATATAAGCACTTTAAGTCCTTTCCTTGTAGTTACTCTAGAAAAAGCAACATATAATTGTCCATGACTAAATACTGGTCTTGAAAGAAAAAGGCCAACATGAGCGAGCGACTGACCCTGACTTTTATTTATTGTCATTGCAAAAGAAACGGTCAGTGGGAATTGTCTCCGTTGAAATCTAACTGGGAATTTTGTTGTATCAGAAGGTGACATAATCATCCTCGGTATCAACACCTTCTTACCAACATTCTTTCCGGACAACATTACCCCCTCAACAACGTGCTTACCTATATATATATATTAAAATAACAATATGTTTTATGTTAAATAATCAAATAATAAATTGTATAAATGTATGATTATATACTAAAAAAATTAATTTGCGTACCTAGATTTGTAACGATCAATCTTGTACCGTTACACAATTCTGAAGCTTGATCTATATTTCGTAACAACATGACGATACATCCAATCTTTAGCTTCAGTATGTGATTAGGTATTCCAGAGCACTTGACGGTGTTTAGGAATTCAGTTGAAAATATATCTTCGGCTGATTGGTTAAATTCCTCGTCTTTGCATATGGCGTCAGAACTCATGTATTCAACTTCTTTTCCAGGAAAGAGCGACATAACATACTCATTAATACTGTCAACAATCTCATTTGTTGGTGCAAGTATAGCACGATTCTGAAAAAATCCATCAACATCTTTATTCTGCATTAAGTTCGGGTATATGCAATCCACGATAGCTGAGATGGTATTGACAGAATCTCTTATCAATATGTCATCTGGTATTTTGATTTCAACTTCACCATGGTTCTTATCACCTGCAGTAATAACCAACATATAATAAATAAATATTAGTAAAAATATGAACTTAAAATGAAGTAAAAATCAATATTAAAATTGAGAGAAGACCGAAAAATTATGAAGCAGTTTTTACTAATATTAAGACGGATATAGTACATAAATTGCAACAAAAGTAGTAAGGCTTTTGAAACAGATGTAGTAATAACCAACGGATAAAATACGTATTTATATCTTAAAAGCAGTTGTTACTTATCACCTGCAGTCCCATCACCAACGGATAATAACCAATCTGCAAACGACCTGATATCCTCAACATCCGAAGAAGACGAATCACCCTACATACATTTTTATATTTTAATCTTATTATAACTTTTAAAATATATATACATATACATAATGTTAAACAAAATGTATTTGAAAATTACCTGTAATCTCATGTTTTGTGTTAACCTTAGTACTTTGCATTCATTCCATAGTGTCGATGAACATAGTGAAGCATGCACAATATCATTTCTGCTATCCATAGGTACGACCGGAAGAATTTGTCTGAAATCTCCTCCAAATACCACAACCTTACCACCAAACGGCTTATCACATAACCGTCCATCAGGGCCACGGATAATATCTCTCAAGCTACGATCAAGTGCCTCAAAGCAGTGTTTATGTGCCATTGGAGATTCGTCCCAAATAATAAGCGATGTTTTTTGAAGTAACTCTGCCTCATCAGAACCTGGCTTAAGTTTGCTACACATGGAAGTCTCATCAAGCTGTAAAGGTATACCAAATTTAGAATGGGCAGTCCTACCTCCGGGAAGTAATAATGAAGAAATACCACTGGATGCAACTGGAACTACAATCTTCCTCTGCATCCGTAATGCAGCACATAATGTCTTCCACATAAACGTCTTTCCCGTACCTCCATAACCATACAGGAAGAATACTCCACCATTTCCACTATCGACAGCTGACATGATTTCTTCATATACTCCCTTCTGCTCAGCCGTGAGTTGTTTATACAACCTGTCGTGCTCAGCCTTCATCTCTTCTATATCATATGATGTTTCATCTAAAATAAGCCTGTTCTGTGCATCCTCAATAGCAGAGTCAATCGGCTTAGGCATATTTGTAAACTTATGCAAGCTACTTCCATTTTGAACCAATATCTTTTCAATTTCTGCTAAAGCAAGATTCTTCTTCTGTTCTTCGCTTAGTTTCAATCCTGGCACATTTATGAAAAAATGCAATTAAATATATATTCAAGAGTTAATATAATAATAATTAAAGGAATACAAATTATATATATGCGTATACTACATATATAAGATAAAACATATAGGGAGTACGAAATAATATATATCCTTAAATTAAACGTTAAAACTTGAAACTCAATATATTTAACAGAATGCATTATGATTATATAATATTTCTACATGAAAATTAGTGCGGGAGGAAAGGATGATACTATTACTGTGAGACGGTGGGAGTACGTTTATCTCCTTTTATTCTAGCAACAGGGTATTACAAATTGATATCAAGAGATACATTTCCATCATAGCCATAGCCAAGGGCACATGTGATGGCATGACCACTTGTATTGCTCTACAACTCAAACCTGTTACTATGTTATAAAGATTAAGTTTTACCCTCAAAGTGCTAGAAAGCGCAACTTTAAATTGACAGATTTGTAGTTGCTTTTCCAACTTATCCCGTTAAATCACCAACAATCACAAGTCTAGTCACAACACGTGGCAAATAAAATTAGAAATCAGAAAATCCCCAACTAAAAACATACAACTAAGCATTAGTTGTGGTTAGCTGCGACTTTACCAAATGATGCCTCCTCATTAAAACTATATTTTGTAAATAAAATTGATAACAAATTAGTGCGACACGGAGGAAGTACAAATTTAAAAATGTACTACAATCAATTTTATATCTCAAATATTCGACCAAAGCATAAACATGTATGTTATATCCATATTAGATAATTAATGCGGGACGGATGGATTGGTGAATATTTTCGCCATACGATTATAGTACACTATTGAAAGTAGAACAAATATCCAATATATTGTACTTTAATTACAGTTAGAAAAAAAAATAGAATTGTGTCTTATAAGCACATGTAATTACATTATATATTAGAGAAAATATATAAATATATGTAATATTAAATGAAAATCTATATTAGATAAAGATGATAAACTTACCCGGATTACTGTGCAGTTTCCTATAATTGTATTCCATGTCATCGGAAAGTTCCTCCCAAGTCTTATCCCATACCTCGTGCGGCATAGTCATGGAATTAGACAGTAATAGGACAGCAAATAGTCTTCGTAAGGCTACAGGCATTTTCCAACCAGCTGCTTCTTTTATTGCATCGACATATTCCTTGTCGTCATCTAACAAACCCAAGGCATAGCAAGCTGATTTAAAGTCCTTATAGACAACATGATCAACGGTTCTCAAATCTTCAAAATTTTTGCAACCGGCTTTATGATTCAACATAATCCTCAAGTAGTACAATTCCCCACAGCCGACCGGCACATGATATATCCTTCCAATTGCAACTCGACTATCTTTCCTGCGGCGCCATTCACGTTTATTTTTACCCACACAAAATACCTCGGGAATTCACAGTATTTCAAATGTCGACCGTCTTCATTATCACGGTTATACTCCATCCACTTAACAAACTGGGATTCTTTAACAGTCTCTGCTTTTTCAAGAACATCTTCAATGTAATCCCCTTCGTGAAAAGGTATAGTCTGATCACCCTTCATGTGAAAAGCTAACCGCTCAACTGGTGGAGTTCTATAATGCAAATCAAACCCATATATCCTCCAAATCGCCTCACATGCAGAGACATATCTACAATCAATGAACCTTTCAACCTCATCATCTTTTTGTAATCCAAGAGTTATCCTATTGCTATTCTTGTTAATGTACTTGAACAAATATTTGATAGCCATGCTCTGATTATAATACTTGACATTGATATGTGCTCTGTACTTCAAAAGGAGATAGGCATTAAATGGAACAACATACCCATTGTGGAGATTACATTCACCCTTTTCAATAGTTGCCCCAGTGTCTCTCCGCCTATACACATGGTAACCATTTTCATCTACAATAGTTCGCTCATTAAAAGGCTTGGGAAATTTCTTTGAACACCTATTATTTTGCATACACGGAGATTTCGAATTTGAAGGACCACATGGACCATGCAGCATAAAATCTCTTACTGCCTCGTACAATTCCGGTTCAGCTTCCTTGTTAGGTATCTCAGCTGAAATAAATTTGTCTACATCTTCAGCAATCTTAGCTTGATCCTGTGGATTGAGAAAAAGAAGAATATGTGCATGAGGAAGACCTCTCTTCTGCCACTCAACCGT
This sequence comes from Adenophora triphylla var. japonica, assembly GCA_022495995.1. Lineage (NCBI taxonomy): Eukaryota > Viridiplantae > Streptophyta > Magnoliopsida > Asterales > Campanulaceae > Adenophora > Adenophora triphylla. The sequence continues at coordinate 609,231 of JAFEMH010000576.1, read as the reverse complement.
GTACACAACTGCACAGAAACAAAAATAAAATATTTATATCCAAATATACTTAGAATGTATCTAAACACAAAAAACTAATAATATAGAAGTTTAAAAAAATATGCGGGAGATGGAATAAACTATTAATGCGTGACAGAGGGAATATATTATTACTGGGGGACGGATGAAATATACTATTACTGCAGGTCAGAGGGAATATACTATTATCACTGAGGGAGAAATATTGCTATTAGTGCCAGACATTGTGAGTACATAAATATGAAAAAGTTAATATCAATAAAAAAATAATACTTGAAGATTATATAAAAGTTTTAAATATACTTGTGATGGAATAAACTACTAATGAAGGATATATGGAATAGAATATAACTTTGGGACGTCGGGAATAAACTAATCCTGCGGGACGGAGGGAATATATTATCATCACCGTCTGGCACTAATATTGTTATTAGTATACGACGGTGAAAGTATATTCTTATGAAAAATTAATATAAAAAACAATCTGAGGAAGTTTATATAGAAGTTTTAAAAAAAATTGAGACGATGGAATAAACTATTACTATTACTGCGGGACGGATGAAATATAATATTATTATAGAGGAAATGAATATTGATATTAGTGCTAGACATTGGGAGTATATTACTATGAAAAAGTTAATATCAATAAATAATCTGGCTTGAAGATTATATAGTTTGGATTGTGCTAAATACAAAATGCTAATAATATAGAATTAAAAAAATTAGTGCGGGACGAATGAAGTACATTATTATAAAAACTTTAAATATCAAATATAGTTTGTTAAAAACTTTCAGAAATAAATTCGAAATATTTGACACTTACTTGCAGCAGGGCTACCGAACACTTTCCCGTCCTTAAAATCGCTGATCATTTCATCAAGTTTCATTTTGAAAACCCTCGATATTATGTCGGGTCTGTCTTCTGGTCTACATCCCTTTTCTTCAACATATCTTTTTATTTCTGGCCACTTAGGGTTACATGTAAAAGTAATAAACAGTGATGGATAACCTATCCATTTACATATTGCAAGGGAGTCCTGATAATTTTGGATGGTCCACCTTTTCCCCCCAGTGTACGATGAAGGCAGTATGATTCTTCTCCCCGCATCTGAACCGCTAACTCCGCTGTTTGCTGCAGCTTTTAGTCTCGTGTATGATTCAGCTCGTAGTTTAGGCTGGTGGTGACGAATCCATTGAAGCCTCTGTGTATCCATCATAACATAAGAATCAACCATAAACTGCTGGAGCAAACGCCCACTCCTCATAAGCTGGGATCCTTCTTTGATCCTTTCCTGAAGACGAAATGATAGGAATTCTTTCAGTGATAGTGTTGGCCGAGACTTTGTTGGATTATCCCTTGGAATCTCCGTATAAAATCCATCCTCACCATATGGAAACAATAAAGGGTATTGTAGGGGAAGGTAACATGGGTTAAACTCATGAATGTGCTGGAGACTACCATTCTTTTGTTCAACAACTATATCTCTAACATCAGGTGCAAGGCCAATGTCATTCTCAATTAAAGCTGCTACCTCATTTGATGTTGGCAAATTATATGTCCTTCCATCCCTATTCCTTTTTCCAATTATTTGGAGCTTCAAGTTGGTAAATTTCTTCATTGCAATTCTCGCTGCAGCCATCCTGTACATCTGTGCATATGGGTTATTGTCATCAATCATCTCCTTCAAATCGGACACAATTGTTTTATCCAATTTTGAAGGCTTGGTTGGATCTTTGCTGCATACATGAAATAAAAAAAGAATTAGTGCGTTACAGACGGAATAATTTTTTTGTAAAGAATATCTAACTATTAATATATTGATATAATATATAGACGCATACCTAAGGGCGTTGATTCTGTTCTCAACTTCATTGTCCTCATCGTATATATAAAGCTGTGAAAATTGTGGAGGTTGACCTTCTTTGGGTTGCATAGGTCCTATCAGATGATCATTTTTACCCCTCATTGTATATGAATAAGGTCCTTGTCCTTTATTTACCCTTTTATCCGTCTTACCGCTCATTGAACTAAATGAAAACATGGTGTTGTATCCCCAAATATTATCTTTAAAATTCCTGCTCTTTTCGTGTCTTCCCTCTATAAGATCTCGCAAAAGAGCAGGCGGTTCTTTTAATATTGGAATTTTTACTTGACCATTTTTACAACATAACGAAAATTTTGGTCTTCTATATAGAGGAGATCTCTTCACCCTCTCATTGAACCAAAAGATAGCACCACAATGTTCACATTCATTTTCCGGGTTCCCCATATCATCATAAGCTGCAATGTATAATGAGCGTCTCAAATAAACATAATTTGAACTAATATCTGAACTTATCAAACAATATTGAAAGTCATAGAATGAGACATTTTTAACATTTACTCAACATATGTAATTATTTCGTAACAGATGGAGTACTTACAAACTTCAGCTTTCTTCAATTTTTTTTGTCTTCTATTAAATCGTGCTACCTCAGATTTAGACGTCACGTTTATTTCAACACAACCTACAAACGAATCAAAATTAAGACGAATCTTAGCAAAGATTGATAAATTTTGACTTTCGTCTACTAAGAAAACATTAACAAACGTTGATAAAATTTAACTTGTGTAAAAAAGCAAATTAAACAGATCACGTACCTGAATTTGAGACTAATGGCTGTTTCTGTTGCTTCCGCTTATTAATTGCAGACTGACTATAATTTGTGTCGATTGCAGAATTTAAGAGTTCGACATCCAAATTGGTTTTAAGAGACTGTATTGCAGAAGAATTTCTCCTACTCGGTCCAGACGATTTTCTTATATGACAATCTACGTTCTTAGAACCGAGAGGTCTACCAACTTTTCTTAATGACAAGCTCGTATTATCTTCATTTACCAAATTTTCATTTGTAACTGTTACATATAAACATTAAATTGTAAATTTAATATTTAAATTAAAAAAACACAAAGTAGTAAGATTCACAAATAGAATACCATTACTGGCGTTAGAGAGTAGTGGAACCGCTGTAATGGATTGACTTCCAAATATTCTTGATCCTGAAAAGACGTGATAATTTTTTCGTTAGTTTAAATTAAAAAAATGATATATTAATGTAAGTGAAATTACGTAAACGTTTTCTTTACCAGGAGTAGTAATGTAACTTTTAGGAAGAAGCGGACGATTAAGGGAATTTCCAGATATAGTGCTTGCTGAAATATAATCAAACAAATATTACAATTTTAAAAAAAAATGAATTGTACATTACCATTAATCAGAATACAAACGAAACAATAACGATAAAAAATGCATACCATTGTTGCTGTTAGATAAAGGTGTAATCGAAGTGAATGAAGGAGTTGAAAATAATCTTGAACCTGTTATGACATGTTTAGCTTTACAAAAAGGTAATTTATAAATTTTAGATTAATGAAATGAAACTATAGAATATATTTATACCAGGAGTCGTAATGCAAGTCTTGGGAAGCAGTGTACGAATTTTAGGATTTCCTGATATATTTGTTACTGTAAAAAAATATATAAAGAAAAAATATTTTATAAAGTATTGAATATAATGAATAAGAACAATAAGTTGATATTAATCATCCATTGAAAGACTCTCCTAAATGTAAATACGTTGTTCACAAAAACAAAATGTTAAAAAAAATTACCGTTTGAAATGTCACTGAGCGGGGATCTTTGAGTAGACGGTCTCGTCAACGTATCACGATTTGGGTTTTTTTCTATATCACGTTTTTGTTTTTTTCCAACTTTCTCCATTCCTACTATAGCGAATAAAAAAAAGACAAACAAATATTTTATATACGATAAACTCAAGAATACAGAAAATTAGTAACTTATACCATCGATCAGAATACTAACAAAACAATAACGATAACAAAATCATACCATTACTGCTGTTAAATAAAAAAAATTATAATTTTCTTATTAACATATCTAACTGAAAATAGGCTTAGTTGAGTGAGCTACAATTTAAAGTTCAAAAATTAGCAATTAGGGTCTCATTGCCTATTTGGGTTTCCCTTGTGATTTGGGAGAAACTCATGTAAAAAAGGTTGCATTTTATGAACATAGTAGAACAATTGCAAACAGAAGAATACAACTTAAACAACGTGGCTTAAAAAAGAAACCTTAAACCCAGAATAAGAAAACAGGGATTGATTTTCCACAACGGTTAATCTTGGCGAATGAAAAATTGAAAAAAATCAAGAACATAAGTCGTGATGGAATGAACTTTTTTGTGACAAAATAAAGCTTCCAATAGAAACACGGAAGCATTCTAATGATCCAAAAACAGAAATCATTAGCCTTACATAAGTCAGGAAAGTGTATACTTCTTCAATACATTTTATGGTCAAAGCGAGTTGATGATAGAATCTATTGTTTAGAGTTTCATCCTAATGAATCTTTAAACATTGAAGTTCATGTTGAATTATTTCCTCCACTGAAATACCTTTCACTGCATGATTGTCGTTTCATTACTTATGATGACACTGTTATTCAGTTTGAGATTGATATTTTGGATAGGATTTTGCACTGAGATGGTCACTTATATAACTGCAAAATATTTGTTTATCAGGAGAATGTTTGAGATTTATTGAAAAATGTATGACCCTTTAGCAAGACTTACTCGAATATGAATGCAGCCGAGGAGCATAGAAGTGGAAGTTATAGTCTTATTGGAGACCAGGAGAACAATCAACTGAGTTTATTTGACAAACCCCTCCCTTGCTGTGGCTGTGGAATTGTATCTCATTCTCTTTCTCTTTCTCCTTTTTCTATTTCTTACATTCAATAAACCCTAATTTTATACGAAAGGTTCCTTTGTGTGTGAGGGAGGGAATATATATGCAGTTTCAGATGATTAGTCTGAGTTCAATATGTTGATAAAAAGGGGTCTCTTTCTCTATTAACTTCCCCTATCTAGAACCCCTCCCCGATCTGTTTCAGCCGCTAAACCCTAGCCATCGCTTCTATGCTGCTAAGATAGATCAATTGGATTTTTTAATCTATTGATGCAACTCCAGTCCCTCCATTCTCAAAGATCCTTCCCTCTTGGTCGACGCGTTACTGGTGGAATGAATGGGCAACTGGTTATGCTGCCCTTAGAAGTGAGGCCATTTTGCACGAATTTATAATTTTTATGCCGATTTAGCGTATATTTTTCTAAATTCCTGACAAAATTTTACATGGCTTCTTTTGTGTGTATAGTAATATACAGGTTTCTTTAAAATTTGAGCAAAAAAAATTATGAAAGGCTATAACTATGGTCCTCTAAATGAGTGGCAGATTTACAGGTATGTATGTAAGGTATTTTGGGATTTTTCTTGTGCCATAAATAAAGTTAGCATATTATTTTACTCTATGTGGTAGTCATGGAGTACCTGAAGTACATTACAAAAAAGGAAGGAGACTACTACATAATGGTATAATGAATTTGGCTCATACTTATTCTAACTACAACTCTCTGTAAATTTCTCTTTTTAGACCGTAATAACTATAGTATATATTGTATGTTGCTATCCCTGTCCCAAAAAAATATATATATATTTTTTCGAAATTTACTTTTGGTTGAGAGCAAATTTGGATTTTTTTTTTTTGTCTTTTTTTTTTTTTTGGGACAGGGTAGTATTAACATCTAAGTTCTTATGGGATGTATGAAATTCCCCACAACAGTGACAAGTACTTAAGCTTTAATGAAAACCATAAACACTTTCCTTGGTGGTTATTGTTCTTATTAAAAACAACAGTGTATAGAATTTCATTCTTTAATACAGAACCTAGGGTCTCCTTTTGTTGGTCTTCATTGGGGTTGGGCAGCTTAGGGTGTCCATGATTTACTATATGATTGCTGAAAACCTATCTCTGCTTTAATATACATCATAATTACTCTGCCCAATATGATTACTGATCAATTATATTAGAGAGCTCTTAATATTGAATTTCCTGTAATTCATGATTGGATTGACTAATAACAAGATCCTTTAGAAGTTAATTCAGATTCCTGCTTTCAACAACTGATTGAACTTGTCCATCATTCCATTCATGAATTCTGCTAGAATTTCTTTTTTCTTTTTTTTCTTTTTTTCGGGTTATAACTAATATGTAGGGGAGGTGATTTTAAGCCAGCCACTGAGTTCTTGTGCAGTCTTGATATTTTATGGTCTTTTAAATGGTTGTGTTTTGATTCTCTTCTCTGCTGACTGGCAGGGATCTGGAGGCATTTGTGTTAAAAAGACCACTTGTCGAGGTATGATGTGCGAATTTCCTTATTGGGTTATTTCTGTTGCAATATCCTGCAGTTGGTGGACTCCAAAATGCACTATGACTTATGAAATGACTCAATCCACCTCATTTGAGTTTAGAAGCTGAGTTTCTTCATGCATCACTTCTATGTTCAAATTTTTTTACGTGATTAGAGTAACATTCTCTTATAGTTCTTCTATTAGTTAAACTTAGCTTTTATTGTTATAAATGCAAAGACTAAACTCTGAATTTAATTTGCTTTTATCAGGTTTACATTGCATGAAAAGGGGAAGAGAGGGTCAAGTTCGAAATAGTATTCGGAGGTTCATGCGGAGAAGAATGGAGATCACCTTCAACATATCAGTTTTTATGCAAATCATGCCTTGTATGGTGTCTAATACTTCATTTGATAGTTCTCCATCAAAGCTTAGTAAGGATGAGGAGAAGGGTGGCGTTGAGATTGATGTAGCTGGTGAGATTGCCAAAGATATGCCATAGGAATTTGATGTTTCATGTATATGTTTGGACAAAAGTTAATGTTGATTATGGTTAATTATGTTGTAACGCTAACAATAATTAATTTAATAATTAATTATTTGTCATGTTATTCTATAAATTTTTTATTTAAATCTTTATTATGCAATAATAAATATTAAATAGGGCAAAAAAAAGGGATTATTGAATTTAAATAAAATTAAAATTAATTTAACCAAATATGTGACGGGCTTTGCTTGGAAGGTTGGAATATCAGAGAGGAAATGTGGAGGGTGCTCTTCGAGTCTTTGATGGTATTGATCTTCAAGCTGCTATACAGCGGATGCAACCAACTTTCACAGAAAAGCAGCCACCACCTAAGAAGGGACGCTCACGCAGCGAGTCAGTGCAGGCAGTGTCACAGCATGCTGCTAGTCTGGTGCTTGAGGCCATATATTTGAAAGCCAAGTCTCTTCAAAAGCTTGGGAGATTAACTGGTATGGGTGGTTTAGACAATATACTTTTCTTCAGTTATGGTTGTTGCCTTGTTGGCCTCTTCCTTGCAGTTTTGTACTCCCTCTGTCCCATAAAGATAGTCTCACTTTTTAAGCGATAATTTTTATTGAACTTAGACAATGAAATTCTGAAACTTTATATTGATAATCAAGTGTCAATCTAATCAAACTATTCAGAAAAGGATTGGAATAACAGAAAAAAAAATGGCGATCTTAAACTATTTTACTGTATAGAAAATTCAACAGAACGAATAGTAAGCAACAAAATGAGAAGAATGATGCCAAGTAACATGCATTTCATTGAGAAGAATGATGCCAATTAACAAAACCAAATTCGAATTATAAACAAAAACAATTAACAACGGATTAGAATGTGATGAAGAGAAAATTACCGATAGGAGAATTAGAAAGTAGAGAAGCAAAATTATCGCCTTCAATATCCCTATTTAGGGCTGCTGTAAACGCTTCCACGTCTGCCCCTGAATGCATTGTTTCATCCTGCAAACGTAATGCCCCAAATCCAATTACGTTATCAGAAATCAAAAGAAAAACCATATTTCACTGTGTGTGTGTTTAGATTGAAGGAGAACCTGGTCTTCTTCATTAAGCTTCATTATGGAATGATCCATCACCAAGCTTTTTCTAGGGTTAAGTGGTACAGAGTAGTATTTATGGGAGAATTAATTCCGAATCATCCAAGGATAAACGGGAAGAACGCAAATGTTGAACGCAAGAGCCATTGGAATTGGGCTATTTCTCCTTCGACTGAACTTGTCGGTGCTGAGATTCCAGAATCCAGAGTCCATATACGTTGCTCAATTTCCGTTTTCGAAGCTTTGAACGTCTCGATTGCATATTGAGTATTCAAGAAGCTTCGTCGGTTCCGTCTGACGCCAAATCCGGAAGATCGGCTAAGCAAATCAGTCGCCGGAGTTGCAATACGTTGCTAAATTTCCGTTTTCGAAGCTTTGAACGTCTCGATATCGGCTAAGCAAATCAGTCGCCGGAGTTGCAATGTTCAACGACGGAGAACTGGGGATTAATGTGCAATATTAGGGTTTCAATTTTTTTAATAAAATTTTAAAAGTGATTAATTGAAATTCAAATGGTGGGATGATTGTGATTGGTGGAGAAGAAAAAGATTGGCCAATGTTGTTTTGACACTTGGAGTTTTCTATGAGCTCCAAAAAGTTTTGCTATTATATATTATAGATGGGACTCTTGAGATGAATCAAAAGAAATAGTAGGACTCTTGAAATGGGCGGTCTTGAAATGGGCGGAAGGAGTATTAAAGTAGTAGTACTACTTTTCTAAATACGAATTACTGTAAATAACAAATTTAATAATGAAAAAAAAAATTCCAAAATAAAAATTGGTGAAGACTGAAGATAGTAATCATTCTTTTTTTTTCTGTAGTCAACCTTATTTTTGCATGAACTGGAAGCCTTCCACGTGTCAATGGACTCCTCATATTACCCAAACATTTTCAATTTTTTTTCTTATTCTCTACTTGCCATATTCAGAACCAAGTTTTGACGTCAACTTTCCAATTTTACCACTTTCTTGCTTTTAATATAGTATAGATTTGAAATTTTTTTTTTCAAATAATTCTTTTTTTAATTTATTTTCCAAAATAACTCACTTTTCAAACTAGTTTCCAAAATGACCACTTTTTGGAAACTTGCTACACAGTGTAACGAGTTTGACTGTGACCGGTCAAACTCGCTACATGGTGTAGCGAGTTTGATGTAATTAGGGTTTGCCGTTTGTAATTAATCACTGTAATTAAGTAAAGAAGAACTCGCTACACGGTGTAGCGAATTTGACCGATCACAATCAAACTCGCTACACCGTGTAGCGAGTTTTCAAAAATCCCATTTCCCCTTTCCGACTTACTGTCTGTTCATTAGGAAAAAAAAACCTAAGTTCAGCCGCCGGTGGAAGAAGAAAGAGAGAAGAAGGAGACATTTTGCCATTGTTATTTTCATCAAATTCAAGCTTTTCATCACCAAAATTTCGTTATTGTAAGTTTACATTCATGTTTTTTACTTCATTTTGTGTTGATTTTGCTTTGATTTGATTATTTGTTTACTTGCAATTTAGATTTATTCAACCCAATTGTTGATATATTTTGAACTCAATTGTTAGTATACTTTGATATTAAACTCAATTTTGTCGTTATTTTCATCAAATTGTTAGTTTACATTCATGTTTTTTACTCAATTGTTAGTATACTTCAACTCAATTTAGGTTGATATTGAACTCACTTACTACAAGAAAACTGGTCTTTCGCGATTGCTTTTGGCGATGGCAAAAAAAGCAGTCGCGTTTGAGTATATAAGGAGACGGCATTTGTGACTGCATTTAGTGCAGTCACAGTAGGCTAGCGTGATGGCTAAGCAGTCACGGATGCCATCACATATATGTTTTTCCCTCTAGCGCCAACAATGTGGTCCGGGCGGAAATGTAAAATTCTAATTTTTATCAAAGGGATGGCTTTAGCAATCTCATTTTATAAAAATATTAAATTAAATAATTTTAAAATTGAATTTTTAATTTTTTTTAAAGGCGACTGCTTTTACCATCGCGAAATAGATAATATAAAAAAAAAAAGTAAATATATTAAATTAAATATTTAGAAAATCCTTCCCTTTTCACTCTCTCATTACACGACTGAAACCCTTCTTTTCCTCTCTCTTTCGCTCACAGCCCCTCTTCCTCTTCCTCTTCCTCTTCCTCCACTGCCGTTGATTCTTCCTCCTCCTCCAGCGCCGTTGATTCTTCCTCCTCCTCCAGCGCCGTTCTTCCTCCAGATCCATTCTATCCCGGCCCAGATTCTTCCTCCTCCTCCAGCGCCGATTCTTCCTCCAGTGCCATTCTGTCCCGGCGCCGATTCTTGCGATTCGAAGGTGACTCTCTCTCTCACGCTCTCTCTCTCTCTCTCCAAACCCCGAGTTCAGGGACATATTTGTGTAGATATAACTTTCTGGGATCATCCAATTTCTCTGTGTTTTATGTAGGACAACTATAATGCATGAGGTACATGTTTTTTGCTGTTAGTTTTTCTCCATTTTGTGGTCCACTACTTGGGTTGAATAACCGTCTTCAACCGCCCACCTCTCTCATCCACTACGTGGATAACTTCTCTAAACTGCCGTGGTGCTCTTTGATGGAACAGAGCATATAAATACATTTTATCCGGAGGTCCCTAATCCCACTCTCATAAAATCCATTCAGAAAAACACACCATTAGTAGGAAGGAGAGTAAGGGATTAGAAGTTCCCTCTTTGGTGCAATTTCGGAGCAACTCCGACTTCTTTTCGATCCCGATTCCGGCGCAATGGCCGGAGGTATGTCGATCTAATCTTCCGCTGCAAATTACATTATGTGTTCTTTAGGATTTCGAACATGCTAGTGTAATTAAATCTTACATTTGGTATCAGAGCCGTTTATGCCTCCGCCTTGCTCTGTATTTTTCAACATAATGTGATTTTCGAAATTTATGTTGTAGTAATAATTTCTAAAACCTATGCTTATGAATCATTAGGAAATCGAATTCTAAGCAATTTGATATATAGTATGTTGAATTTTGGTTAATGGAATCATGAGATTTTTTCGGGTCGAAATTCGAGTCTTGACCGGGTCGTGAATGACCCATCCAAGGTTGAAGATGACACTGTTCTCGTAATATATTTGTTTATGAAAATAAGTTATTATCCACTAAGTTATTATCCTCTGTGTCTTGTGTGAACTTAATGGATTTGCGGTAGTAGTTTTACTCAGTGTGAAAATAAGTTATTATCCTCTGTGTCTTGTGTGAACTTAGTGGATTTTGCATTAGTTCTACTCATCTTAACAGTCAATGAAACACTTTCCAATGCCTAGCCTGATTATGGGAATATCAATACTATAATTTGATATGATCTGACTTATTTTACATTAAATGTGTTTTATTATCTATGCATGCTTTGTATAACATGCATTGATTGATTATACATATATAATTTAATGTTTAAACACATTTTCGGGCATGTTGTATGGTAAATACTTTTTGAATTTTATGAATGCTGATGTACTTATTTTACTTTGTTTGTTTGGCTTGTATAAATTAATAGCTGTTTGTTTATTCATGCCATTTTAAGCGAGATAAACTGAGTACATTTAAATCAAATTCATAAAAATATTGCCTACAATTTACGCAATAATGAAGTTTTAAAGTTGACTAATGTTTATGCGATCTATATAATTTTTTTTTTAATTAATTAGGGAGTAGCCACAGCATCCTTAACTGATTAAAATTTATATATATGGATATATGATCACAATTTGGAATAAACATTTAATTGTAATTAATCATACTTTATGTCATAGATTTTATCCCACATGAATTTCTATTATATTATGTATGATTAATTAGGATAAAATATTAAACTATATTTTCTAATTTACCCACAGGGATTAGAAAAAGGAACATAGTTTGATGGTTTTATCATAAAGTTAAATGAATCTAATTGAATTAGAACTTTAGCCCACAGGCAAGTTTTATGTCACTAGGTTCATGTTTCGCATGTTTTTACATTGGTAGATCATGCTATAGTTTACTAGCCTCAATATTAATAATATGAGCATTTACAATTAATTTGCAGCGATTCAATTTGTTGATTACCCTGATATGAGATGTAATGTTCCCGAGCTTAAAGGGGACAACTACAAAGTGTGGAAGGAGAGAGTTCTCCTACATTTAGGATGGTTGGACCTTGACTATGCCATAAGGAAGAATGAACCCCCTCCAATTACTGAAACTAGCCTTCCGGATGCTGTTGATCTTTATGAAAAATGGGACCGATCTAATCGTCTCTGTGTGAGTTTCATAAAGACTAAGATCTCAGCTGGCATAAGGGGTTCAGTCGAGCATATCAAGAAGGTTCAGGAATTACTAAAGGTTGTTGATGATCAGTTTGCCACTTCAGATAAGGCAATGGCAAGCACCCTGATCAAAGAGTTTACATCCCTAAGGCTCAATAGCATTAAGGGTGTGCGTGATCATATCATGCACATGAGGGATATAGCGGCTCAGCTAAAAGCATTAGAGGTTGAGATGTCAGAAGTCTTCTTGGTTCATTATATCCTTTCCACCTTACCTCACCAGTATGGCCCATTCAAGATATCCTACAACACACATAAAGATAAATGGACAATCAATGAATTGATGACCATGTGTGTTCAGGAAGAGGGCAGGCTACTTATGGAGGTTAAGGAAAAGGAGAGTGTGAATTTCACTACAGTTGGAAAGAACAAGAAGAATGGTCAAGCCAAGGACAAGGGAAAGGGAAAAATCCCTTCCAACAAGGACATTAAGAAGGATCCCGTGTGCTTCTTTTGCAAAAAGAAGGGACACATTAAGAAGGAATGTCCTAAGTTCAAGAATTGGCTTGATAAGAAAGGTACTCAACTTTCTTTTGTTTGTTATGAATCCAATATGACTGTTGTAAATCATAATACATGGTGGATTGATTCTGGCTCTACAATTCATATTACCACTTCATTGCAGGGATTAAAAAACCTGCGGAAACCAGTGGGAAATGAATGCAACGTCTATTCAGGAAATCAGATGCCTTCATGTGTAGAGGCCGTTGGAACGTGCAATTTAGTTTTAAGTAGTGGTTTTCATTTAAGTTTGAAAAAGACTTTTTATATTCCCAGTTTTTCTAGGAATTTAATTTCCGTTTCTAGACTTGTATCAGATGGTTATTCCTTTAACTTTTCAGAAATTGGTTTTGATTTAATTTTCAAATCTAATTTTATTGGAAATGGTATTTTGTCTAATGGTCTTTTTAACTTAAATTTGAAAAATGATGATGACCACTCATCTATGCACGTTCATATTGGTACTAAAAGATGTGTTATGAATGACGATTCTTCTATGTTGTGGCACCAGAGATTGGGACATATCTCCATTAATAGAATTAAAAAGTTGGTAAATGATAGAGTACTTAGTACTTTAGATTTTACAGACTTTGAGACGTGTATAGCCTGCATTAAGGGTAAGCAGACTGACATGTCAAATAAGCCAAAAAAGGGTGTCAGAAGAAGCTCAGATTTATTGGAAATCATACATACAGATATTTGTAGTCCAGACATGGATGCATACTATGACAAGTACTTTGTCTCATTCATAGATGATTACTCGCGATATATGTATCTCTACCTGCTTAACAATAAGAATGAAGCACTTGATGCTTTTAAGGTGTTTAAAGCAGAAGTAGAGAAACAATGCGGCAAACAAATTAAGATCATGAGATCAGATAGAGGTGGAGAGTACTATGGTAGATATACTGAAAATGGACAAGCACCTGGTCCATTTGCGAGATTTCTTCGAGAGAATGGTATAGTTCCAGAATATACCATGCCAGGTACTCCACAACAAAATGGAGTAGCTGAAAGAAGAAATCGAACATTATTGGACATGGTGCGAAGCATGATTGAAAGCTCCAAACTTCCTCGATCCTTGTGGAACGAAGAACTTAAAACGACTACGTACATATTAAACCGAGTTCCAACCAAGGCCGTTCCAAAAACGCCTTTTGAGATATTCAAAGGTTGGAAACCTAGTTTGCAACATGTACGTGTTTGGGGATGTCCGTCCGAAGTGAGAATCTATAATCCACAAGAAAAGAAGTTGGACCCAAGGATCATAAGTGGATATTTTGTTGGATATGCCGAAAGGTCTAAGGGATATAGATTTTATTGTCCATCTCACAGTACTAGGTTTGTGGAATCAAGAAATGCAAAATTTCTTGAGAATGACTTGATCAGTGGGAGCGATCGATCCTTGGACATTAATCAAAGGAAAGATCATTCTGATGTTCAGTGTACCACTTCAAGTTATGAACCGGTCATTATTGTTAACAACACTCCTCAAGAACAAACACGTGTTGAAGAACCAGTTCAAGAAGCACCACAAGCTGATCCTAAT